>CAEGAD010030666.1:0-80662 GCA_903067055.1 Poeciliopsis paucimaculata
AGCAAAGATACTGCGCAGAACCCTCAAGCTCCCAGGCCTCTGGTAGAGGACCCGAGCTCAGAGGATAAGAACCACCCGCGGTGGGTGAGACGGGAATTTTTTTATATATATATATATAGATAGATAGATAGATAGATACTTTTCTTTACCTTTTCTTTTAGGTAGGACTTTTTTTCATCCCCAGCAACGCTCTGAGTCATTCTAGATTAGGCATTTTCTGACATCAAGCACTTGAGCGATACAAGAAAGCTACTAAAGTGTTCTTCAATAAACTGTTTTGATATGATAATATGGGTTATGGCTCTTTTTAAAGCAGCACCAGTTTAATGTGTGAACCAGTCCCACTTTCCTGAATCCATCCCCATTTCGCTTTAAACTCATCAAAATTAGAGTACGTCCCGAGTGAGAAATGAAACCTTCTGCCCTCCATCACTAACACTTTTCTTTCCATTAAAACTGCAATTACAGGCACCATTTAACATAAACCCTCCAGACTCCCCACCCGTTTGATTCACACATTTTAGCCCCTCCTTGAAAAATTAAGCACTGCAAAAATACCAAATCACACCAAGTATTTTTGTTTTGGGACAAACGTCTTAGTCCACTTGAAATAAGACAAACTAACAAGTAACTTTTCAGCCAGATATAGGAGCTTGTTTAAGTCAATAATTCCTTAATATTGATATAAAAGTACTAGTTCCACTGGAACCAGTGCTTTTTCATTTTATCAGTAATCAATTTTTGACTTAAAACAAGCTCCTACATCTTATACAAAAGTTACTTGTTAGTTTGTCTTATTTCAAGTGGACTAAGACGTTTGCACCAGAAACTAGACAAGACAAAAGTACTTGGTGTGATTTGGTGTTTTTGCTGCTAGAATTCTCTTAATGGCCACTAGAGGGCGGCAGACGACAGGCTCACCTGAGTGGCTTGTAGTTCATAACAGGGTCTTAAACTCACCATCTAAGGACCAGCAGGCTTCTTCGCTGCTCCCCTCCTCCATCCTCTCCCTCCCCCTGCTTTTCAGTCGTGTCGCTGCGTTTTTGCTGCATGATGCGTGTGATGCTTTCAAATCCTAGATGGGATCCAGACCTCCCACAAAGGACAAAATGTCCGTTAAGGTAAGAGACAAACTTCCTTAAACCCCATAGAGGCTCAGCAGCCCCTCCAGCCCCCAGTCATCCCTCCTGACTAACAGACTCTGTGAGGTTCTGGTAGTTTCCAGGCAGGATGAAGCCAAACTTATTCAGATCTGATAGAAACAAGCAAGACCTGTGCCTGAGTTCCTTAATCAACCTGCAGTGTTTGGGTTTATCTCACCACTGAGCCTCGCCCTCCCTTCTTCCTTGGTAACTAGATTCCAAGATGGCAACCTGGACCCCCCCTAACGATCCCTCTCCAGCTCCCTGTCCGACCCCATGTAGCTACATCCTTCACTTCCTACAATGCTTCCATCACCAATGCCTCTTACTGACTAGCCCAACACTTCCCTGGTTTGAGCCTTCAGTCGTCAGTCGTTTTGTTTCACCACAGATCTACGTGAGGGCCCAGTTCGAGTATGACCCCTCCAAAGACGAGCTCATCCCCTGCAAGGAGGCCGGCATCCGCTTCCGTGTGGGCGACATCATCCAGATCATCTCCAAGGACGACCACAACTGGTGGCAGGGCAAGCTGGAGAACACCAAGAACGGCACGGCGGGCCTCATCCCGTCCCCCGAGCTGCAGGAGTGGTGAGTGCGACGGAGACGGCTCAAAAAATGGGTTGTCTGCGTTTACACCTGGGTCACGCATCAGAGAGACTCCCACCTACAAGCTGCAGATCGCAACGTGCTGCACATAAGGAAACATAAAATGTAAAAAAAAAAAAGTTTTATGTTTAAGTAACAAAAACTACAAAACAGAGACTTCCAGAGTCCTGGAGCTGCTGATGAGGACAGCCTGTCACCTTTTAGCTTTTAGCTTTGCCCTTCTCACACGGGCTGTTCGCATATCAGTCGAAATTAGTGAAAAATTCATATATCTAATAATAAGACCATTTTAATTCCATTTAAAAATTAGAGTTGGTCTTGAATGCATTGATCACAAGTCTTAGGCTTTGTTGTGGGAGGTCTAATAGAAATTGTTGTTTTTTTTTAACACGCTGCTAATATACTCTTGCGAGCTAGCCAGCTAACATTTTTCCATCTATCAAAGGCAGAAAGATGGAAAATATTTTTTGCCAGTTGGCTGGTTGATGGTCGTGTTTGCCTGTGGCTGATTTCTGTTGCCTGATCGTACAAGACTAAACATTCTGTGAAACAAAATCAAACTTGTCAAGCTGGGATATTGGGAACACACAAACCTTTTATTTTTTTAAATTGAATATACTGAAATTCTGGGACCTTGTAACATTTAAAACTGTACAATTCACGTTGAAGGTAAGAAATCATCAACTTCCACCCAATATTCAAAAAATTTTGGGTTTTTTTGTATATTGTGGGGGTTACAATTTAAGAGCAGAAGGACATTTTAAAAAACAATGTATTGGAACAACCAAAAAGAGTTTTAGTTTATCGGTGTGTGGAGTAGATTTATGGAATGGATTGAACGATGAGTTCAAAAAAAGTACAAATATAAACCAGCTTAAAAAAACGTTTTAAAAAGGATCTTATTGGGAAATATGTGTTATAAGTTGAGTGTTTCAAAGTCCATTAAGGCTATTGATGATATGAAAAGTGTTTAAATAATTGTAAGGTTCAGGTTCATCACTACACCCAGTTTTCAGCCCTGATCTCTAGTTTTAGATGTAACAACAGAAGTTGTGCATAGATTCTTGATCGTTCCAAATATAATAAATTCAGACGGCCGACGATTCCGAGCTTTGATAATCCAACTCTTACTTTTGGAAAGTGCTTGAACACATTCAGCTCATGGGCAGTATCTGGTGTGATCTGTGTTTAGTGTCACTTTTTGAATGATCTGTCCTGCATTCAGAGCTTATTTCAAGAGTCTTTCAAAGTGTTGCAGTACTTCCTATGCTAGAGAAGTGTAAGAAGCTTCTTTAGCTTCTTACACTAGAGCTGCTCCAAAATGGAGCAGCTCCTCCATTTTGGTGCCTCAGACAAAGAGAGACTCTCAAGTTTTCTCCACAGCTAAACCGATTCTGCGCATCGGGAACCTCTAAACTCTGTTTGCTTTGGCAGGCGGGTGGCGTGCATCGCCATGGAGAAGACCAAGCAGGAGCAGCAGGCCAGCTGCACCTGGTTCGGCAAGAAGAAGAAACAGTACAAAGACAAGTATCTGGCAAAGCACAACGCAGGTACTGAGATCACACTGTGTTGACTGGCTAACAGGGAGTTCGGTGTGTGTGGGAGTTGAGGGTAAGCAGACCTCGTAGCTCCAGTAGCAGAGCCACAGCCAGGAATGAGAGGAAGAGATGTCAGACATACCTTAGAAGAACGCGGCGGCGACTCAGGGAAACATGAGCAGCTCGGGCGTACTGATGAGCTTCCAGCCTGCTCATCGGTCTACACACATTTAAATACGGTTCACTCCCTCCAGGATGATGCCATGTATTTGTTTGTGATCGTCGCGGCCTAAAACTACAGACTTTGCCTTTGTCAAAAAAAATTGCTCTCAAAGTTGCAAATTTGTTAAATGGTCTCAACAAATAAAGTTTAAATTGCTGCAGGTTTTGCTTATGATGGGGTTCAAATTCGAGGTGCACCTTTTGTTTTGGTCTTTGGTTACTAAAACACCAAGATAACAAACTTAATCTTTTATAGGAATGTTGCAGATTTCTGATTTAGTACAGTTTTCAATAGCCATAAGTTCACATTTCTTAATATTAAAGGGTAATCCAGAAGCCTTTCAGAACTCCTGAATTTCAGAGGTTGCTACAGAAATTTGGTTGTGTCATCTGCAAATATAAGCACATCACCAAAAAGGGAGATGCCTTCTATAGCACTATTTTGAATATGATAGGCTATGAGTTGAGCCACTAGCAGGAAGAAGTATGGAGAGGCTGGGCGGCCTCCTCTTACCCCCTATAAAGATTAAATCTGGGGGAAGTTCCACCTGGAAGTCAAATTTATGGAAGGATTGTAAAATGAACTGATGCTCCACGGTATCAAACGCTTTATGGAAATCTAAGCATAAAATGGAGCCATCGTCATCTAACAAGAGTAATCCACTGGTAGTAGGAGGGTGTGAACGTCATAGAGTCTGTTGCTGACATCAGCAGCTGAAACTGATGAAGAGCCTCTCAGATGTTACAGGAAGCGTCGGTCAGATGGGAAAGCAGCGCGGAATATGATGATGAATATGGACTCCACTGACAGTCGCCTGCCTCCGCTCATGTTGTCTGTGAACACGACTGGATCCACCACGGGGCTCTGGAGGCTTTCAGATGTCCTCCATGTGGTTGGGATCCTGTGTTCTGATTGGTTCCTCAGATCCCAATTAAACTCTGTGGAACAATAAGAGTCGCTTTGTGTTCATGTGATTCTGACAGGGGAAATGTAACGGCTCCTCTGTTGGTCATATTTTACTGTGGCGGTATGATCTCACACTGAAAACGGAAAAGATGGAACCTTTTATTAGTTTGGGGAGGAAATAACAAAATATTTATATATTTTCAATATAAAGGCCAACAGAAAAGGTTATTTTAGCAGCTCCGTGTTTTTAAGCAATATCCGCATTGGTTATCTGCAATAGAAGGGACACCAATGCTGCAAGAACTTTTACACTAATAATAAAGTAATTTAATGTTTTTTAGCTTCAGACTATGTGCTTTACATTTTTAAGTGGGCTCCATATTGCTCTATATGTTCCATATATACATAAAGAGCTCACTCTGCTGGTCTTCTTGTACAAAACATTGTTTTAAAATAAAAAAACATAGTAACATAGTACAAGTTCATAAAATAATATGAACATGTGCTATGTTTATATTACATGTTATTAATATAAACATAGTATTAATAATATTATAGCCCTGCTCATTGTAGCAGCAGGGCTGAAATCAAAATGCTTGCAGAACCAGGTTCTAGAGCTAAAACCGACCCGTTTTCAGCTCTCAGCAGCGCCATCTAGCAGATTCTAATACTTTAAAAAAGATTTCTGGGCCACTGGAACAGAAACGGGTCTTAAAAAGTTTTACATTTTATTTTTGTTTTATTACTATTGAAGCTTTGCAATGAAATTTTGCTCAAGATGTACATTTTAAATGTGCAGTTGAATGACAAAGTCTGTACGTCTCTGGTAAAACCTGAGTTTAACAGTTGCTATGGAGACTTGGAAACCTTTTGCCTTCTGAGAGTAAAAAAGAAAGTCCAAAAAGATTTTTTAAAGAAGTTTAGTTTAGACATATTTAAAGGGACTGTTTGGAGGTATCAATAATCGAGATTATTGCGCCGTGATAAAACGTTTCCGGCTGTTTGACCAGCTCAGTGTCTGCTCTGTTTCTGTAACATTTCGTAAGCGGCCATGTTTTGACCCCGGTGTTGTTCTCTCTTGCTGTCTGCCTCTGACCGGCCTCTCTACATGTAAGTAACCACCGGCTCCGGCTCTTCCTCCTCCTCTTCCTCCCTCTCTTCCCCGTTCGCTGCCGGCGTTTCACTTTTGTTCCTGTTGTTTTTTTCCGCAAACAACAAGAAGATCTGAGACCAAAACTGAAACCAGGCAGCTTCCTGTAGCGTTCGTCACACTCCGTTAGACCATCTCCAGCCCAACACGTGTTTCTCCCTCTGTGTGTGATGTTTGCTGCGCCCTCTGACATCAGCGCGGCAGTCTGATCGGCAGCAGCTGCAGTGAAGAACCCGGTGACTTGTGGGCGTTGTATTTCACTTGTCAGCGGCCTCAGATTCACAGAGCTTCATGTTTCAGATGCTGGGAACACACTGTACAGAGATCAGCAGCACAGACAGTCTGCACCCCCCTCTCATTTATTCTGGGCTCTGTTTACATACAGAAAGATCACCATTACTATTATGAGTTATTTTTGTCAATTAAATCCAAAGCTGAGATGTTTGGGGGGTTTTTTGTTCATGAAAATAGTTGCAGACTCCTTCGTGGTAAAAACCTCACGATAGATTCTTCTGACAGATACAGAGCACCTCAAGCTGCCTGTAGGTCATTTGTGAACTATTCAAGTGCCGGCCTCGATTATTATTGAAAGAAACAGCAAAATTATGGAACTCCAGTTCAAAACAAAAGCTTACAAGCCCCATCTTCATAAAAATTTTATTATCTCACAGATTCAGTCAGACATTTCATTTTTTATGAAAATGATCTGTTCATAAAAATAAACTGTTCTGTTCAGAAACGTACGTTCACTCCTCAGTAGCATCATTTTGTCATTGTGTTTTGGTGTTTATTGATGCACTTCAGCCATGTCAGCACAATTCCATAATATAGCATATGTGCTTCCATTGACCATATATGGTATGTATTATGCAGTGTATGTTCACTTGACCTGTAAATGCCACAGTAGACTCAACAGTTAGAAAATAACATTGGAACAACAAAACGTTTGTAGAAACAGCAACAAACCAACATGTTAGCATAAAGTGTTGGTTTGTATTTGGTGCATTCTTAGTTGAAATATGTTTGTTATTCATTCAGTGTTTCACTTGAGAAACAGTAAAAGTACAGAGTAGCAAACATAGTCATTTTTTTCCTAAGTTACCCAAGTAAATGTAGCCTCCAATCAGAATCCAAACACGGCCATCAGCTGTCACTGTTTAGGTCCGTCTGTCTTTCACCACATAGTTAGCAGATTCATCCAAGTGTTTTTCCTCTCTACTCACTCCGCTCTTCCTCTGTCCACTCCAGTGTTTGATCAACTAGACCTGGTCACATATGAGGAGGTGGTGAAGCTCCCTGCCTTCAAGAGGAAAACACTAGTTTTGTTGGGTAAATGAAGCCTGGCAATAGAGACTGGGGTCAGAGAAACGTCTCGTTTACCTCCATGTTTACCCCTCAGGTGCTCACGGAGTGGGCAGGAGACACATCAAGAACACGCTTATAACCAAACACCCCGACAGATTTGCCTACCCCATCCCACGTAAGACCTCACCACATCTACCGTACATGCCCATCGCACATATACAAGTGCTAATGCCTCACTTCCTGTCTCTGGGGCGCCAGACACAACCAGACCTCCAAAGAAGGACGAGGAGAACGGGAAGAACTACTACTTCGCCTCTCACGACCAGATGATGCAGGACATCAGCAACAACGAGTACCTGGAGTACGGCAGCCACGAGGACGCCATGTATGGGACGCGGCTCGAGACCATCCGCAAGATCCACCAGCAGGGACTCGTGGCTATATTAGATGTGGAACCTCAGGTGTGTGCTCTTGTATAAGTCTTATGCTGTCCCACAACACACCTTCCCCAGATTGGTTGAAGATGCCAGTTAAGTTTAGTTTAGAGGTAGGATTAGTTTTAGGACATAAATGGTTGGAATGTTGTTTACATTCTGAAATTTCGGCAAGTAAAAGCCGATTCTTTTACTTGCCTTTTATAGCTGTGCTGCCATGGTGGAACAATTTGGTAACAATGTGAAACCTGGAGATGTAGATGTTATTAATTCAGTGCCGTGTGACACAATAAAGAGAAAATAATGTAGAAACACGCTAAAAAACCCCAACTAAAAGCCACTCGTATTCTTTGTTTTAAGATTTGATGTTTGTTTTGTGATTATTAACACTTATTAACCGTCTGAACACAGCGATGATAGTTAGCTACTTTAAAACCCCTGTTCTGCTAATGACCTGTCAGAGAGTTGGTGTGGAGGTCGCCCTTTTTTTTAGCTAAAAAAAAAAAAACACACCAAATTCCACAGCACATCTACATGTTAAGTTTGTCAAAGTCAAGCTAGCATAACTGACCTATTTCACTCTCCCTCACTATATTTTTATTTAAATCTTTTCACTGTGAAATGTGATACCCTTGGACCTTATCTGGTTGTCATTGTGTTGATAATTAGTAGCAAAGCACTGCGGCCCTTTTTCCTCTCTTGAGATTGAGCGTGTTTTGTTGACAACAGCTAAAACCAATGGTAGTCATTGTCGGTTAGCAGGTGTTTGCCTTCCAGCAGGCATTTGAAGTTCGGATAAAACACAAACAAACCTGTATGCTGTATCTCAGCTCTGTTTGACCACTAACATGTGACTCATTTCAGGCACTGAAGGTCCTGCGGACGGCAGAGTTTGCCCCGTACGTCATCTTCATAGCAGCTCCAACCATCACACCGGGCATTAATGAGGTAAAAGACACGGCAAACACACCAACATCCTTTAGCTCCATCTGGCTCGATTGCACGGTGCGGCTCAATAAAGCCCAGAGGCCAAGAAGCTAACCAGGTCTTCCCTCTCCTGAGAAGACGTGGTCAGCTGACAAAAAGCAGGAGGACAAATGGAAACCAACAACTCAGAACAGTAAGGAGATGAGAATGGGCTGGCAGCAGACTGGATTTGGTCCAGAAGTTGATACCTGTCACATCAGAGAGAATAATAGAAGTTATGACGATCAGTCAACACTGTAAATATTGATTCTTCACTCAAACCATTTGCTAATAAAGTCCTGCACAAATGATCATATAGGAAAGAAGAAAATCTAAAAGTAATGTTAAAGTCCAATAACAGAACATTTAATGTAGTACAGAGTAGAAATATCTTTTGTTGTCCCAAATTGGGGATTTTTTTACGCAACAGCAGCAAAGTGACAGACAGTCAACAAATAGATTCACATAGAGATAGAAATATGCAACATGAAAGCACAACATATGTACAATAAGAACAAAGTTCAAACACAAATACTGGGTAGTTGTGATTAAAGAGAGAATGAATTAAGGTCCAAAGGTTAGTTAGAAATGTACCAAATGTGGAAATCCACCAGCAGCTCTGTGGTTTTAGCCCCGCCTCCTGATCACATGATGTGTGTAAAGCTGCTTCCTCTTCTGTTCCCTTCTCACTCCTTCCTCCTGTCTTTTATTTCTGCATGCTGCATGTATTTGCTTGTTTGCTTGGCTCTCGCCTCAGCCGCCCAGGTGGTGTCGAACTCTGCCAGTAAGTAAAGTCTGGAAGGACTGAAACTGCTAGGTGCTATTTCTAAGCCGTGTGTGGATGCGTGTGTGCGTTTGTTTCTAATACATTTTCCTGACACATACTGCGTTGTGGGGACCCACTGCTCCTTGTGGGGACCAAAGCCTGGTCCCCACAAGAGGAAACGCTGTTTTTGGACCAGGGGTCAGATTTAGGACAAAGGTATGAATAGAGTTTTGGTTAGGGCTAGGGTGAGGTATGTAATGGTTAGGATAAGGGCAAGAGTTAGGTTTAGGCCGTAGAAATGAATGGAAGTCAATGGAAATCCCCACAAAGATAGCCCCACAAAAGTGCGTGTGCGCGTGTGTGTGTGTGTGTGTGTGTGTGCCATAAGCTGTAATGAAAAGTGCCTCTTTGTGTGTTAAGCCTCCATCCTCTCCGGTTAGTAAAGGTCCCTGCACACTGAGCTCAACAACTTGACAAACTTCTCTTAACTGTGGTTAAAAAAAGAGAGGGAGTCCAAAGCTTTCATACTTCTTGAACTACAACCACAAACTATGGTGACTTTTATTGGAACATCACATAAAAATGTGATCGACCAACCAGAGTATCTGCATAATTGTAATGTGTGTAATATTAAAAATATTTTTAAAAGGTGGTTCCAGACCAGATCAATTGAGTCCCAAGCTGACTAACTGATAACCCCTGGCTCCAAAAACCAGATTGCTAATCTCTCATTAGCTGCCTTAGTGTCCTTGACTGTTTGTAGTAAAGAAGACCCTGTTGAGCTTGAATCTAGTCTGGCATTGTGAAGAGACAAAGATCTCTGCAGAGGAAGAAACCACACTTCAAAATGCAGAATTTCTCCTTTACTTACACGAATTACAGCATGTATTTAGTGGCCTAAACATTTTTCCAGATGGGGGATCCGTTTGCAATCTATTGGCAAATCTCAAACCGTCGCGTCCCAGAAGGTTCAGCACAGAGTCACATGGAAAAACTTTGTCCAAAAACATAATTTTGCACTTGCGGCATTTCCATTAAATAAGAAACGCACTTAAAATCAAATCAATAGATTACTCATTAAAAACATGCTCCACCACTTCCTGTCGTCTTCTTTGTCATTTCCACCAACAGGAACATCTGGTTGTTGATCATGTGACTCGTGTGGTACGAAAAGTGTTTCCATCACAGTTTTACGAAATAACCACATTTCGATGCTTCCAATAAAAGCACCTTATCCTACAGTCAAAGCTTTATATTGAAAAACGAGATTATTGTTGAAATTGGAATTTGCATTAAGCAAATTTATTTTCGAAAGCGCAAACTGTGTCATTTTAAGGTAAATAGAACATATTTACTTTCACATCACAATTATGCAGTACTTTTGTTCTTCTAACACACAAGTATCTGTGGTAATGAGACAAAACACGGAAAAGGTAAAGGTGTGTTAATCTTCCTGTCTTCATGCCTGTCCCGCTCTCCACCTGGGTGACGGTGAAACCTTCCCATCTCTCTCCTCCAGGACGAGTCGCTCCAGCGGCTGCAGAAAGAGTCTGAGATCCTGCAGAAGACCTACGCCCACTACTTCGACATGACCATCATCAACAATGAGATTGACGATACCATCCGGCACCTGGAGGAGTCCATGGACCTGGTGTGCACCTCCAGCCAATGGGTTCCGGTGTCCTGGGTCTACTGACCCACTTCGCCTGCCCCTCCGGTCGCTCCCCGCCATGTCCGATCTTCAGCAAACAGAATCTAGGAGTTAAAAACTAAAAAAAAAAAAGGATTGAGCTCCTTCTTGCTACTTTTGACCTAAGACTCCCTTCAGCGTACTGTGAAAGCATCAACAGCACTCACCTGAATCGATCACGGTCTTGTATAAAATCAGAGAAAACCAATACGTGAATATTGTCATGTCTGTACTAGCTAGGAGGCTAGATCTTTGTAGATGTTTTGTTTTAAAGAGACAGTACTGTGTTCCCGTTCCTCCCATGTCGGTGCATTGCTTGCCGTCCGGACCTCCCATCTCGCTGTGGTTCTGTTGGGTGTTGTGAACAACCTGTAGTGACACACTACCTTATCAAGAGACCGAAGTTAAAAGCACACAAAGCACACGGCAGCGTCTTCTCATCAGTAGATCGCATCAGCAGCTCAGAATCACTCCTCTGGTTTCGGTCCGAGTCGTTTCCCCTTCATTGGCCTTTAACAGAGGCACCGCTCCACGCCCATCCATTCATCCATCTATCCATTCATCCATCCATGCATCCATACATCCATACATCCATCTGCCTGCCTGGTACTGTCTCTTCTAAATGAATCCACAAGTGTTTCAGACATTAGGGTGAGGTCGTCATGCATGTGAACATTTTTGAGCTTCCATGCTGTCAGTCAGTCAGTGTTCCTCATGTCCCTCCATGAACCTCCATCAAACAAAAGATAACTTCAAAAAAGAAATTTTTATTCCCCCAACATTCCTGCTGTTGGACAGACTGAATTCCACATGAAGGAGCGAGACAAAAAAAAAAAAAAAAAAAAAAGCCCAGAGCTGGACGTTGACTCGACGCCTTGGAGTTTCAGGTGACATTTCTAAACCACGGATTTATAAAGCGATCAACCATGTACGTGAGCCGTGTTTGTAAGAAAAGAAAATCCAATAAAAGTCTTGATTTGTTTCTCTATTTTTTGATTTGTCGCACAAACTGGAAGAGTCGGCTCTGTCGACGAAGACATGACGTCGAGTCTGACGGTGGACAGACGAGCCCTGAACTCTGTAACTGAGAGCTATGTGTACACTCGACTTTCTGAAGGAAGAGAAAAGCAGAAAAAGCACCACATGTGAACACGATGGACTGATGAACTGCCCTGTGTGTTCTTCAGTATCAACAGTGTTTCTTTTTTAAAATATATTTTCTTTTATGTGTTGGGGGGGGGAATGTCGTGGCTTTTTATTTTTTCTTTTCCCAGAAGTAGAATGTCATCATCTTAAAATCCAGTGATGTTCTCAAGTTTACAGATTTACATGAAAACCAGAAGGACAAAAATTTGTGTCTACACAATTTATATTTTGACTGTGTTACATAGGTATGGTGGAATATTAATATTTTTCTAGAAATACACCAAGAAATCTGCTGGTGACCAGAATTTGCCGATTTTTACTTTTATTGGTTCAGACCACACAGAAACTCAAAAATTCAACCTTTGTCTCGTAATGTATGCCTCATAGCTTACTGGGCTGCCTGGACAACACCCTTCAGTGTGGACTTTCATTGTGGTGGCACAAGGTGTCAAAGTTAGCTAGTTTGGGTATTAGGTGGATGTCCAAAGGTGAAGGCAGAGGAAGCAGAGAGAAAGTATCAATTATTAAACAAGATTCTGTACTTCCTTTGTTCAAAACGTTTGTAGATTTCTCAGGCTGCGAGAAGGCGAGAGAGAGCCAGACTTGCGGAAGCTAGCAGGGAGGCTAAGCAGCATATGGAAATGTTTCTTGTTTTCAGCCTGCCGCAAACAGACAGAGGGATCTTGAAATGCTGTTAGCCTGATGGAGAACAAGAAAGCAAAAGGTAACAACATATACATTCAGTTTTCCTCATGATCTGACACAGATTTCTCTCATGTAACTTTGACATATTGACTTATTTATTTTTTGATATGATCTTCATTGAAATATTGTGTGATATTTTTTTGATCTTATACACTGAATGGGGCAACAATTGTTTTATCGTAGAGCTGTGATGTATATACATGCAGCGCAGATAGAAAACCTATTTATAGGAAATTGCAGTTTCATATACATTTCAAAGTACCAGAAAGAAAGCATAATAAATATAAACCAGTACTCAGCAGTTTATGCACATTTAAAATCTAGGTCGAGTTCCTTGATGAAACTACCTCATGCATGCTGAACAGCCCAGAGCAGCCTGTGACCCATTCCCTGAGGCTTAGGTATTTCAGGTGAATGCACACTCTGCTCACCTCTCTGTCTGGCTTCTTTTTTTGTTGTTGTTGTTATTTCAGTTAATGCAAGTGAGCGATTAGGGTGAACCAGATCCCGAACACTGTGTTTTACTCATGCCCCATAATCCCACAATATTAATATCTGGGGAAAGAACAGAGGCAGTGTTGACAGTGTTCTGTTTGCCTCTGGCAAAAATGACCATCAAATCTCCAAAATGGACGGCACCTCTGCAAGATGGTACAGCTTCTCAGACATGGAAGAAACAGGAAATGGGGCAATGACATATTATATGATACTGTGAAACAGTCATGTGACTAGGTCGAGTTCCTTGATGAAACTACCTCATGCATGCTGAACAGCCCAGAGCTGTTCAACATATCTCTGAATGTTTTTACTTAAGTGTTTTCCCAGTGTCTGAGCCAAATGAATTAACAGTATTGGAACTGCAGCCAACTTTTTCCTTCTTTTTTTCCTTTCACGTTTTGCAGAATCACTTCATTTCCACTGTTGTCTGCAAGTTTGCGATTTTGGTAACAATATTGTAGTTAAAATGACATTTCCTCTTGCATTTTAAATCCACAGTCACACAAAACAGTGCTACAAGGAAGCACAGTGGCCGTTCGCTCGTTTATGAACTGTGTTAGCTTCCAGTTACAAAATGTGTTGTAAACCATTTATTTCATGGACAAGCTAGCGCTGGTAGTTTGCAGTAAATGTGTTTCTAAACACTCCTAAAGACAGAGATTGATGTTCCTCCTTC
This sequence comes from Poeciliopsis paucimaculata, assembly GCA_903067055.1. Taxonomy (NCBI): domain Eukaryota; kingdom Metazoa; phylum Chordata; class Actinopteri; order Cyprinodontiformes; family Poeciliidae; genus Poeciliopsis; species Poeciliopsis paucimaculata. The sequence goes on from CAEGAD010030666.1 coordinate 13,752, forward strand.
AGCAGAGATTCCAATTTTACCATTGAATAAAATTGAGGCATAAATATGATTTTCTATTTTAGCTAACCATGTCTGGAATATTTAGCTAAAATATATGAACCGGTCTCCTCAGGGAACACCAGCAATCACTGCTATATATTTTAGTGTATACTTTAGTTTTTTTTCAGGAAAGCTTCATACACCAGATTGTTCTGTTGAGAAACAAAAACAGTTTCAACAGAAGCATGCCAATGTGACTTTTGGCTGATTATTAGCAACACAATAAAGAATGAAATTTGCACGTTGCCTTTTCCCAAAGAGTTCCCTTCGCATTAAAAGTCAAGAACGTTCATGAAATTGAAACAGATAGATTTCTTCTCTCTTCGGATCGTGTTTTTAAGTAAAGCCATACAATTTATCTCTGAATGTTTTTACTTAAGTGTTTTCCCAGTGTCTGAGCCAAATGAATTAATAGTATTGGAACTGCAGCCAACTTTTTTTCTTCTCCAATGTATCAGTAACCCGTTCTAACTTGCCCTCTAGTGTACCATTAGCCAGAAAGAAAATTTTAGGGTCAAATGACATGCATTGTGAGAAAACCTTAAGTGGCTTCGCAAATAATGTACTGACAGCTGTTACGTTGAGGTTAAGTCCTCGAGAGCAACACACACACTGTGGGTAGAAAAGAGACAAAGAGACGCCTCCAGCCTCCGTTACGCAACCAAAGTTTACAATACCACAGCTTGCTATTGTAAATTTTGCTGGTATTTATGTTTGGAGAAATGGAAAGGCTGCTGTCTGAGGTCATCAGGGTAACAAACTGATCAGGGAAATATAATTTCTGCTCTAAGACTTGAGTTCTTTAAAGGAAATTTTGTCAAGATATGTCAAATTAGAGGCAATCTACAAGGGGGTTGCTCCAGAGTGTCGGGGAAAGGAAAAAATCTTTTTGGTGTCCAAGTCCCTGGTCCTCAGACATTTTTTTTCCCAGACTTGCTCCTCTTCACTGGGCAAATCAAGATATACATTTTTGTGATATTGCCTCTCGGTTGAGCTGGAGACTTTCCTCTTTGCTGCCACTTCAAGGTTCCCTTTGATCATTTAAATCTTTGACACCTTTTGGAAGCATGTTTGACTCTCATACTTGGTTTGATTAAGTTGTTTTCAAGTATATTATAGCTGCGATTCCATTGACCATCTAACTGCGCAAATTGGAATTGCCAAAAATAAACTTGCTTATTTTAGCTAAAAGGTTTCGATCCTAATGCAAAACTGCAGTGGAAACAGGTTTTTCACCTGTTTCTACTGCAGCGGCTCATGTTAACGTCTGGTCCTTCAATTTGTGAAGGACCAGACATTACTACTGGCGGAAACGACAATGAAGATGATAGGAAGTGGTAGGAGGATGACGTTCTGTAAGGACCTATCGCGTGAACAAACTTATTCATTTTAATTGCGTTCCTTATTTAAAGGAAACACCACAATTTGTTTTTCGAAATTAGCGGAATACCGACAAAGTTTTGTGCACGTTTGCAATGAAAACGCAGCTCGAGTGTTTAAAACCCACAAGAGCCACCAACTCTCAAAGGTGCCACACACATTACTGGTCTCTGTTACATCTCGGCATCATAACCGGGTAGGAAAAAAAAAACAAAAAACAGCAGCATGGTGAGCGAGGGGGACGAGGTGGAGCCTCCAGCCTCCCCCGGTTGTCTAAGTCTCGGTCTAATCCTACATTAACAGGCCGACAGATTAACTGGAGTTCACCTCTGAAACAGGTCAGCTCCTACCGCCAGGCTGAAAGGAGCCGGTGAGGAAGCATGTGATGAGTTCAGGGGCAATCGGGGTTTTTTTTCTCCTTCCTCTTCTTTTTATCCATAAAAACACATAGCACACAGCAGAACTTTGGTCCCGAAAGACAATAGACCCAACCTGAACTACCTATTCACCGGGGTAAAAAAATAAATAAATATATAAAGAAAGAAAAGCAGTGGCTCATGTTAAACAATGACATCCTTAAGCATTAGAACATACACAACACCGTGTAGAAAACAAACACTGCATTATGCTGTTAAAGACTCATAATCATAATAATAACAGTCTTTCCGCCTCCGCATTCAGGCAGTTGTGACTTGAACCCGGCAGACTCAGACAGAGTTCATCCCAGGAGGCAGAAGCAGTAAGAATGTCCCTCCTGGCCCTCCGTAGCGTCCAGTAGAAGTAAGAAGATTAATGGAGAAATGAGCCAAGAGGACATCTGTCCAGGAGATAACAACAGGAGCGTTTATCTCCTTTAATGTCACACACAGATGTGAATGAAGATACAAAAAGAAAACAACAAAAAAAACCCAAAAAAAACACAAAGCACTCGTTAAACTATTGCATCATTTTAATTCTTACTGCGGTTTATGCAAGAGAGAAGTGCCTGTTAACAGGTACTGTAGGTTTGGTTTTATCCATCTGCAAAAAATGCCTTTCGTGGAAAAGTATGAACAGTGCTGTGTAGAAGTATTTCTCCCCTTATATATTTAAGCTATTCACATTTAAATTGTAATGTTTAAGATTTTTTTTTTTTTTTGAAAAGTCAGTTTTAAAATGATTTCTTAAATTGTCAGGTCCTCCATTGTCTGGGTGGCGTGTCTCAAAAAGAGAACATCATGCATAGTCAAACACGGGGGAGGTGGTGTGATGGTCTGTGGCTGGAAGATCCTGTAGAACACTGTCTGCAGATCAACTTACTGACCTTAAGTTCAAACACACTTTGGAACATTTTGGAGGGGTCTAGTCAAAGCTTGGACCTATATCCTGTTGGGAGGACCTTAAAGTGGCAGTATTATGTAAAATCAACCTTTTTTTCATCATGTTATATTATTCAAAAACACACCTGGAGTGTTGCTTTGATTCTTTCCATGCATGTTTGAGGAATCCTTTAATCTCCATGGCAACCATTTAGCTGTGCAAAACGCCTGAGTGCACCTAGCCCCGCCTTCAAGGACAAAGCTCCTCCTCTGAGCTGCAGTTTCTAAGTTTCTGAGCTTCTGCCTCACAGAGCAGCCCGGCCCCACTCAGCTCCTTCAGACTAGCCAGCAGCAATTAGCAAACACCTGGTGGAATTGCATATCTGCTCAGCTCATTACAGGAGCTACTATTCAGTGTATCGCTGTTAAAAATGTTAATAAATAATAATGAAGGGTTAATAGAGGAGCCGTGTTGTGACGACTTCCTGAAGGTGGAGCTTCAGGAAGAGGAGGAGTTTTTCAAGCAACAGAGACCCCATTTCAAGTCTTTAAATTTGGAGGAAAAATTTCTTTTAAGTTATATGTGATAAAATAATGACTAAAGGTGACATGGTCACTTTATTATTCTGTAAAATAGCACTATACGCCCAGAAATCACATAGTACTGCCCCCTTAAATAAGCCGTTATTGGTCGAAAACTCTAGAATCTGGCTCAATTAGCACAATTTTACCAGGTATTGCAAACACTTGATGACATTGCCATCATTAATAAATGCCTCCTTATTGCTTTTGGGGCAATTACTTATTCACGTGAAGCCTGAAGATATTTTTTCTTTTATTAAAACATTTTGTTTTTACTCAGTTTAACTTTTATCTCCAGCATTTAATCCTCCCGCCGTCCTAAAAGAGGTGGTTGTGTCCTTGTGACCGTTTTCACAATGGTTTCTTTCGTGATTTCTGGAACTGACGGTCTGACGGAAAACCATAATCTCTACCGTGACAACTGCCTGGCTTTTCCTGAGCGCCGGGCATCAGGGAGGGCTACATGTGACAGGCAGGCAAGAAGAGAAGAACTCTACAAGGGGGTAAGTACTTTTTGAAACTTGGACCTATATCCTGTTGGGAGGGTTTTATGTTCCATAAAACATGAAGTCCGGGATATATTGAGCACAAGGATTTCAGTTCCAGTGGAAACAGTGCTTGCCATATCATATCCCAGGTGCTACATGTTCTTGGGCGAGAGGAGTGTCCAAAAGCCAACTCAGAGGCTCCTACGTTGGGCAACAAGCCTTCAGACCTCCTGGGAGAAACAGAAGCGGCGTTGGAGTCCTTTTCTTCACGTACAGTGAAGACAGAGACCAGCATGTGACAGGTGGAATAAACCACAGAAGAGCCACGTCACCATGAAGCAGACCATCGATTGAACCACCTGCGACCCCCGGCCTCCGGCGCCCGCTGACAGCTGACCCTCCTCCGGCTCCGGCAGCGTCGCGTTACGCGCGCTCTCAGTCCCGTTCCCCATCTCCTCCCTGAGCTCCTGCTGCAGCAGCTTGGAGATGAGGCTGTTGAAGCGGTTCTCCGTGGTGGGCTGCACCTCCGAGGACGCCGTGGTCAGGTTGAGCTCGGCGGGGTCGACGCACGTGCCGTTCGCCGTGGGGAAGGCCACCTGGCTGAGGTCCAGGCCCGCCACGGAGGACGGCGAGGCGCACGGGATGTCCCGCACCAGCTTGTAGCTCTCCATCCACTGCTTGAGCCAGTCCAGGGCGCAGTCGCACTCCCAGGGGTTTTTGAAGAGGTACAGGTGGCCCAGGAAGTAGACGGGCTGGAAAACGCTGAGGGGCAGCGTGGTCAGGTTGTTGCTGTTCAGGTGGAGGGTGATCAGGCTGGTCAGATTCTCGAAGGCGCCCTCCTCGATGTTCAGCAGCTGGTTCCGGTCCAGGTACAGGACCTCCAGCTCCGCCAAGTCACCGAACCACGTCTTGGACACGTTGATCAGCTGGTTGCCCCCAAGGTTGAGCATCTTGAGGTGGCTGAGCCCCTTGAAGGCGAGCCGGGGCAGGTCGGACAGCAGGTTGTCGTTGAGGTAGAAGTTCTCCAGCCGCACCAGGTCCTGGAAGGCGTTGTCATGGATCACGTTGATGCGGTTCTCCTGGAGGTTCAGGTACCTGAGACGAAGAGGAAGAAAACCAGTGGCCATGTTGGCATCTGTGGGTCAACAATCTCCCGACTACAAAGTTTAACAATCGTAACTGCAGGGACCTTCTGTTTATTTGTCGTTCAATAATCTGAATTGGGACTCTGCATATTTGGGGGTTTAAGCCTCATTTTCTGATCGGAACATGAAACAAAGTCTCTATTTTCTTATGAAATGTTTCAGTTGCTGCCAAGTGTTTCATAGCTGCATTTCATTTACTCACTTGAGTTCTCAGCAAGTGAGAACTCAACAATACTCTGGTGTTCAAAGTGATGTGGCAAAGTAGGGCTGCTAAGGTAACATCCTCATCCAACCTACTTTCACATCACAACTTCAGTGGGGGTTTTTTGTGGATTTTATGTTATCAATATAAAGCAGTGTTCGATGTTGAATTGAATGGAACATGAAACATGGATTCCTTTTCTTCTTTTTACTTTTTACAAACACCATTCTGAACAAATCGCCCCTTTCATTCAGACGCCCGTAGGAAGGGAAAGGAAACCCTGCAGGCGTTCCTCACCTGAGGCTCCCCAGGCCCAGCAGCGAGTTGTAGGCCACTGCTTCTATCTTGTTCCTCTCCAGGTAGATGTGCGTCAGGTTCTCCATGCCCCGGATGGCCCCTGGGATCCTGCGGAAGTTGTTCTGGAAGCACAGCAGCTCCGTCATGGCGGTCTGCTCGATGAAGATGCGGTCGGGGATGCTGAAGAGGTTGCAGTCGGACAGGTCCAGCCGCAGCAGCTTCTTCAGCCCTGTGAACGTCCGGGTGTGAAGGTAGCTGATGTACTCGTTGTGGGCCATCTTCAGCTCCAGCAGGTTGGAGAGGCCCTGGAAGACGCAGAGTTTTAAGTCTGGATGGTGTTTAGATTTAGTAGTTTCATAGCTACAGCAGAAACCACTCAGGAAAAAACACTTTTTTTTTTCCCCTCACGGTCTGAAGTTAAGTCGGACCAAATGTTTCTTGATTTAGTTTAGTTAGAATGATCAAAATTACTTCTATTTGTATAAAAGCCAGAATATATTTTAAAATATTTTTTCTCGAATTCAAAAGCTTACATACATTTGGTCAGTATTAGGAATAACTGTCTGAGATGTATGACTTTTGGGCGTCCTTCCACAAACTCCTGAGAGGTTTACTGTCCCATTTGAGTTAACTGGACTCACTCCTGGAACTCACTGCTTCCTGGTTTGACCCGTTGGGAAGGTCAGCAGAAATCAGCCAAGTTATCAGGAACAGAGTTGTAGATACGGGTTCATCCTTGGGAATAATTTACCGTTGCTTGAAAGGTGCCGCGCTCATCTGTTCAAACATTTTTACCGAGTTTGGACATGATGGGAATGTCCAACCATCATGATGAACAGGTTCTGTTCCGAAATCTGCAGATTGACCCCAGAATAAAAGCCAAAGACCTCGTGAAGCTGGTAAGGCAATGTTATTATCCACAGTCAAACTGCTGTACTACATTAGTTGAAAAGCAACTGAGCAAGGAGGAAGGCAGCACTCTATAAGAAACATAAAAAGCCAGATTATAGTTTGCAGGTGAACGCTGACTGCAGTGACAAAAATCTTCATTTCTGGCAGGATGGACTGTATTCTGATGAAACTAAAGTGGAACTGTTTGGGTATAATGACCGTTGTTACATTTGGAGGAAGAACTTGAGTGCTTGTACCATCCCAGCTGTCAGGATATGTTTTGCTGCAGGAGGAACTGCTTTGTTCCATAAAATCGGAAAGAAATTATGTGGAAATATTAAAGCAACATCTAGAGACATCAGCCAGGAAGTAAAAGCTTGGGCACAGATTGGTCTTCCAAATGGACAATGACCCTGAACATTCAAACTGGTCATGCAGTGTTTGTGTCGGTTCAATCATCACAAAGTCCTGACCCCAGTCGAGGTTCTTATCAGGTCTGAAAATGCGCGTTAGAGAGGCGGTCTAGAGAATGTTCTGACCGGAGGAATGGACCAGAACTATAGGAAAATGCTGGGAGAAGCTCCTGGAAGGAAACCCAAAAGATATAAATGATATAAATGTTCATCTGTTGTCTGGAGGAACCTGGACTCCTGCTGAAATGAGACATGGGGAATTTTACACAATCTCTTGATAGAAATTATACAAAAAATCGAGCTTTTAGGTTCTTTATAGATTCTAAGTGAAGTCTTTGTACCTGTAAACTTGCAGAGCAACAATCGAGGTTAAGGAGTAACAATCAGGGACATCTGCTACTTTTCAGATTCTCATCACATTGAATTACATTTAAAACCCATAAAAAACGGATGGCTCAGTAAGATATGGTTAAAATACGACTGAAAAGGAAACCTTGAAAGCTCCCGGGGTGATGAAGGAGATGTTGTTGTGGTCCAGAGACAGAGACTTGAGCGAGGGCAGGGCCCCGAAGGCCCGCTCCGACAGGAACTTGAGCCGGTTCTTCTCCAGGTTGATGGCGGACGCCTCACAGGGGAACTCTCTGGGCAGCTCGGCCAGGCCGGCGCGGTCGCACAGCACGCTGCAGCTCTTCTCCTGCGTGCAGGAGCAGGACGGCGGGCAGGCCCGGACGCACGCCCACCGCGCCAACGCCGACTGAGGCAGCAGGCACAGCACGGAGACTGAAAGGCAACGGGTGAGACGGGGCAGTGAGGCTGAATCCCTGCAGACGCTCCATCGGGGCAGCTGACTGTCCGGTACACATAGAGCCATCAGTAGCTCCATTTCTCTCCAATTTCCTCCATGAGGGAACTCCGTCCCTCATGGAGGAAATTCAAGGACCAATGAAAGAACATTGGTGGGTTATACAGGGTTCACTATACAGTCCTTCTTGTTTTCTCTTGGGGTTTATGTGTAAAACCACATGATGAGGTGCAGAAGTGTAAAGTTGTCAAAGTCTTTACAGATAAAATCTAAGAAGTGTAGCATTGAAAATGTATTCAAACCCCTTTACTCTGATAGCCAAAATTCAAAGTTCATTAGTGAGAGATTTTACCGACATAATTTTCTTACAATTCTAAATGTTCAATTTATTTTTACAGTAAGGAGACCCATGTCTATCCTCATACTTTTACTGAAAAGTTCACTTTGTTGCATTCATATCTGGACCTGACAGCATGAAGTAGGCTCCAAGGTCTACAAAACAACGCATCGTACCCTAACAGAGGAAGTTCAAGAACAACAATATCAATAAATGAAGAAAACATGGACGAGTGAAGAGACTTCCAAAGGCTAACCTTGTTAGACTCCGTGGCTCCTTGAAATACCAGAAAGTAAATAAGAATTTGATCCAATCTAGAGATGTGTACATATGGATGCAAAACACAACTCAAAGTTCCTCTATCTTCATCCCAATGCCAGATCCAGAACCTGTTGAAAACCAGACCTACAGGAGTTCATCTGGATGATCTCCAACTGGGGCTCTGCTCCAGATTAGATTCTTAGAACAGATCAATGCCGTGACTTTCTCCAGTTGAACAGAAACAAAAGCAAAGTTATCGTCTTTGGACCTAAAGAGGGTCACGTAGAGTCATGTGGACACACAGCCAGAAACTAGAGGTCAGGCCAAACATCTGGGGTAGTGATCTGTACAGATTTAACCTCACTGGCCCCATTTCTTAAAAACAATTGGCTCTTGGTTCATTTTAGTTTTTTGTACTGAGATTGTTCTGATGCCATAAAAAATGTATTCTTATTAAAGCGTTTCAAAAGTTCCGGCTAACGTGTGCTTGAGTCTGTTGCCAAACCCCAGAAGGAAACAGTCACACAGAGAAGCGACTCCATCAGATCAGACGTGAAGCTGGAACTGACCGGTGAAAGTGAAGGAAGTCATTCCTGCCGTCTCTCATCTGGAACATGCCAGGATTAATGGAGGTCTGGAAACGCACAAACACCAGCACCAGCTGTTACGGATCGCACAAATATGTCATGAAATCATCAGCAGGAAGAGACGCAACAGGAGAAGATGGAAGTGGGGGAAATACCTGTAGCCCTTTCTGGAGTCCTGCATCCATGTGTGTTAAAGCTCCCTATCCAGATCCGCATGCATGTGTCCATCCTGTCCGTCCCATGTCAGTCCACATTCTACAGCACGACCAGGCAAAGTGAGGCAGAGCCTTTACATGAAACACTGCTCACTGCGTGTGTGTGTGCGTGTGTGTGTGTGTGACGGGACACACAAACACACCGAAAAGCTATCTCTTAATGGCTGTCAAATCCCTGGATGGAGTGATAGAAGGAGGGTTGGGGTTGGAGACGGTTGGTGGGATTACACAAGTAAAGAGCTCTTATATGGAAGCACAGAGTAACAGATGTAACTTAGCAGACACACACACACACACAGAACATAAAGTTAGAGGTAAGACTTCAAACTGCTTCTGTTTTAGTGGCTTATTGGCTAAGTCTGCACAGAGATCTGATCAAACAGGTGATCAATACAATTTATTAAACAGATTATCGGTTGGAGCTCTGACTTCACCCAACTTTAATGGCTCCATAACCTGCTTTTCACAACACGACACACAAATTATACAAAATGGGTGTCACAAACAGAGCCGTTACGAAACCTGCTCAGCAGACAAAAGCCAGAGTGACCTCCACAGAGTGAGTGTAAAAAAAAAAAAAAAATGTTCAAAAAGTGGGCTAAAACATGCTTTTCATTCAACTGGAATATTAATCCACTAGTTTGCATTTTTCCTGCTCCAGATGCTCTGACTAGTGTCCAGAGCAGATTGTCTGGACTGTTCTGCAGGTTTCAAGTGATCATAGAAGTTTAATAGAGGTTAAAAAAAAGCACATGTTTCATCAGTGGCAGATTTTTTCACTTAAAACATGTTATATAAAAAAATATGCCAGTGGATCTACAACTTTAGATCTATAGTCAACTATTGACAATAATCTTGCTGAGAAGTTACTTTTAGATTTGTTTAGCCTTATTTCAAATGTATTTATTTCAACTGCACACCTGGAATGACAAACTCCATATATATGGGTCAAATTAGAGATGCAGCTCTCTGACAATAGTGGAGAGGATAATCTTCTATATTTGTACTTCCTGCAGAAAATCACTTCTGTCACATTTTCCCCAGCTTCTTCTAACCGTTCAGATTAACGTTGCTATCCAGAAGTTGTAGCCTCACTCCACACTGTGGCAACTGTTGCTGGACACATTTTGTTGTCTTGATGCTTTCCTCACACCTTCAAGTCTTACGATGCGTTCCAGTTACCTTGGAAATCTGAACTCTGAGTTGGGTTCGACTGTAGAGTCGAGGTGGCAGGGTTTTAGATAAATTGGGATTTCACCATAGCAACATCCTGTTTGCAGTTACCAGCAACATTTTAAACTTTACTTTGCATAAGCAAACACGTTATTTGTTCAGTTTAGTTTACATGGAGGCCTGTGGCATTAAGAGTTAAATGAATGAATTACATAAAATAAAACAAGCTCATTTTGGTTTTCTTTCTTCATCAAAAACTGAATGACAAAAGTTTTCAGTCTGGTTCTCTGGTCTCAACGAGCCCTTTTTTTTTTTTTTTTAGACTAATTTCCTTTATTCTGAATATATAAAATGTCTTCCAGTTCAGTGTTAAATGCTGATTAGAATTTAAAGTTTCTTTGAAAATGTGCTCTCGCATTATTTCACCATTAGCATATTACTTGAAAATAGTCTCAGATCATCAATACTGACTTCTAACGAAGCCTCACAGACACCAACGTCACAAATGCTCAAATACAAATCCATCCAATTGAAATAAGTAAACCTACCATGACTTAAGGTGTTTAAAAGCTTGTTCAGATGATTTTAATTTAATTCTCATTTAATGGAAAGACGCAGTTGCAGAGTTGTGCTTTTACTTCAGGAGAATATTAAAAATTTGCGCACATTTGCGACAGAATTTTGATGCGTCAATAAATGGATGTTCTTCTCTGCAAACGATGTCGCGCATGTACTCACATGGTGCTGTGCAAAAATGAAGCCAATCAACTTTAGGAAAAAATACAAAAATGACACAGTTGAAAGTACAAATGAAATCTTTATGCATTTTTCCTCATCAAAACAAATGAAGCTCATCCAATCCATAAACTGATTTTCGCCACCTGTCTGCCTGGTGCCCACACAAGGCAGCAGGCCGCTTGCTACGAGTCTTCTCAGCATCATCTACAGTAAACAACTTCTCAGAAAACATGCTTGATTTTTCAACAAACTTTTTGCATTCAAACATTTTATTTTGGTAAAATCTTACTTTTTTTTTTGTTGCACAGCTGAGTACTCCACCCCCCATTCCTCCATGCAGTGCAGCAGCCTAGAGGCTAACACAGAAAAGCAAAGTCTACATCTAAACAGCTCTGGGGTTTCTCTAAAGATTGAGCAACAAGTCTCGGGTTCTGCTTGAGATTCAGAGCTGAAGACCTGTTCCACAGCCACCGAGAACTCGAGAGGCGTCATATATGCAAAAGTACAACAAGGAGAATAAACCACATGTTTGTTTCTTTAAGGATTGCCATGTGCCAGACATTGACTAGAAAAAAAAAAAAAAAGAGAAAACAATCAGGTCAAATTAGACTAAAGGATTAATGCACACAGTTGGAGAATCTGAACACTTCTGCACTGATATGCTTAGGAAATTTATTTGCTCTTTTGAAAGCTTTGCTCCAAACCTTGGCATGTTTGCTCAAATCCACTTTGAATTTTGATGACCAATTGGGAAATTCTAATAGATGGCTGACCATGTGGAGGCCTCTGAAACAGCTGTGGATATTAGAAACTGAGTCCAATGGATCGTATACATTTAAAAAGCTCACACTACCCCGAAATATATAAATTTCACGCATACAGGTGACATTCAACATTCAAGTGCCAGTGTTTTTTGTACTGTCTTTTGGTCAAGTTTCTGAAACTTTCAAAGAATCACTTAGAGGCTTACAAAAATAAATATTTGTCAAAAATGCTTAATAAATTACACAAAACTAGCAGCAAAAGTAGAATCTAGAAATCTGTGCAAATGGCTAAATTCCCCCCCCAGACTGCTAAATCCCCCTGGTCCCAAATAAATCCTGGATTTCGACGTTGAGAACCCTTCCCCCTTTGTAAACAAGCTGCGTTTTTTTTGTGGGTTCCCCCCCTCTCGCTCTCTCCACAAACTCCTCACACACAATATTTGGAAGCTTAAGGACACATATCAGAGACATCTATATAAAACTCTAGATGTGCAATAAAACAACTTTAGTAAAACTCGATGGGCTCGATGTACGAGGGCCTACACACATATCAAGTAGCACCATTCAATCTCTCAATACTGTCAGTGCATCCGCTTTTCAGATTGAAAGAAAAGAAAAAAATTAAAGGTTTCAAGGCACATCACACCTGATGAGGACTGGGGAGCATTCCGTATTCGACTCCTGCTCCTCTTCCAGAGGAAAAGCTGCTCTGAATTTTTTTTTTTTTCTTCTTCTTGATACTACCTAAATGTTCTGTACAGAAGGTAGGACACCTTCCGATCTTTGGCCACCTTCAGTTTTGGGTATAAACCAAATGGCGGTGCACTGAAAAAAAGCCCTCACCCACCCCCCACCCCCGTCACATGTGGTTGGAGTGCTGCTCCCCAACGTAAACCACCCCCACCCACCCATTTTTCCCGCTGGTTATTTGAAAATCTCAGTGATTACGCCAATGTCCCGTCTCCTAACGATGAACCACGCCTCCAACGCAGCTTGAAAAAGAGAAAATGTTAGTAATTAAGTTAAGCCTGCGACTCAAGTTCACGTGTCCTTTCTCCCTTGACCAAAAAACAAAAACACTTGCAAGCGTAAAATACCCAATGTTGTGGTCCTTTTGTGCAGCCATTTTGAACTTCACTTTCAAGATGGCAGGCATTGCTTCGATACACCTTTTTTTTGTAGAGAAACGATTAAAAAATAAACCTGACTGGGGTTTTTCCAAAAGAATTTGCATACGCCTGCTCTGAGAACGTCTCAAGTAAAAAGCAACAAAAAAAAAACCCACCGTTCACTGTTCTTTTTTTTTTTTTAAAGTAGCTAGCGCTTGGTAACAGACTAGCTGCCATAACACTGTCAAGTCTATCGGAAAGCGTGGAGTTCCAGCATTGGTTTCTTGGTTTTTGTACCTCAGCGATTGTTGGCACTGAGCTTAACGACTGCTGTGTTTCTTAAGATTACGTCAGGAATGGCTAAATAAAAAAAAAAACAAAAAAAAAAACAACCATGTCCCTAAACAGAGCCTGTCCAGGATAGAGTGAGCAGAAAACAAAACAAGAGAACACTAATGGAACTTTGTCCCCACTTCGGATTAAAACGGCGGCTTCACACAGTGGCCCAGTTTTAGAGAAACTAATGGCTCCATTAGCTGTTTGACAATAGAAAAAGGCTACATGATGTTAGAAATTTGAGGTTCAAATGGAATCATGACTCCAAGAGCCACAACACCCAAGAGTTTGCCAAGGTTTAAGTCCAAGCTTATTTCAACTTAGTTTCTAGTTTCTTTTTTTTTTTTTTTTTTTATGACTATTTTTTTTCCCAAACTAAATCTTTAAAACAAATTTTGAGCTCTTGGCCATGTTCATCTGGTGAAATGACAACATATATTTCCTGGTTAAATTCAAAAAGGCACAGTACATCAACATACAAATAATCCTCAGGTTACCCGGTCTGCGGGGTGGCGGGCCCCGCAGTAAGAACAAAAATACTTTTTTTGAACGATGAAAAGTCCGAGGTTGCGGTCGGACAGTGCATGTAAGCATCCATGCTCGCTCTGAGGTGTGCAAAATCTCTGCGGCGCCCCCTGGCGGTCGGCACGTGCTGGTGATTTTCTTTGCGTCGTGCTGCGCTTCCTTTTGGGGTAAAGAAGCCGGTGGCAGAGAACTGGGGTTGTAATGTACTGTCTGTCAGTGGAGCTACACAGGGAGGGTTTGTTATGGTCTGGCTTAGGTTAACATGTGGTTTCCAGCAGGTTGGCATGACAACCTGTTCCTATGGTGTTTAGTTCCCCCACCAATCTACGCTACCAGAGTGGTTGTAATTTCCGCCGTAGCCGTCGTTGTAGAAGTTGCCGCCGAAGCCACCTGGGAGGAGAAGGTCAAGAGGTCAGAGGAATCGACCAGTTTGGGAAACAGAAAGGTTAAAGTCATGGCAGTACGAAAACACTTTAAAGGGACAGCTTTATGTCATTTCCAGGCACAAAGAGGCATTTTGTAACACAAGTAACTTTAGATGTTATAGATGTTTAGATTATATTTATATCAATATATAACTTAACACCTTGAAATTCAATGACTGTCTCTTTAAGAAGCTCCTGCTCTTTGTGAAACTCCGCCTTCAGGAGGTCATCACAACTTGGCTCCTCTATATCAAGTCTTTAACGTTTTTACCAGCGCTGTTCTGAGTAGCAGCTGGGATAAGTTCAGTGGATGCACAGTTCCAGGTGTTAGCTCCTCAGACTAGCCAGAAATAATTAACCATGTCCACCCAGGCATTTTGAACAGCTGAATGGTTGCCATGGGTGATTAAAGAACTCCTCAAAAGCAAGAATAAAAGAATCATGGCAGCACAAGCCATGTTTTTGATGAGGGAATAACAAAAAAGATTTTACATGATGCTGCCCCTTTAAAAGCTGAGCCATATTAGCTCGCCTACCTCCACCAAAGCCACGGTTTCCTCCGTGACCGCCAGCGTTGCGTCCTGAGCGGTTGCTGTTGAAGCCTCCGGAGCCACCCGACGCCTGGCGGTAGTCTCTGGCTCCGAAACCACCAGAGAACCTGCAGGAGAGAAACCAGTAAGTGTTTGCACACGGGAACCAGATAGTCATCAGGTTTAGCCAGTCTGAAGAACATGAGAACAGAGATAACTTGTTACGTTTACTTTAGCAACTTTTAGGAAATGTATTTTTACTACATGGTACTTACTACTTTTGAGTAATTTTATTATGAAGTTGCACTACTCTATGCACTGAACTGAATGAAGAACAGGCTGGTTTCAACCAAAAATACAGACACCTGCAGTTTTGCTAAAGTTTCAGTTTTATACACCGAATCAAAAAGATTTGGAATTTTTTTTTCTTTTGTCTGATTTTTATGAATTATTTTCATTTTGACTTCTTACAGAAAGAATAGACATGGTACCAGATATTGGAGTGTTACCTCTTGGAACGTCCGCGGTTGGTGTTCTTGTGCTGGTGCTCGTAGGCCAGGCTCTCCAGCCAGGAAGGAACCTCCTGCTTGGCCTCAACCAGGATGTCCAGCAAATCTTTGGTTATGTTGCTGTTTTTGTCGTTAAAGAACGACGTGGCCAGACCTGAGCAAGAGTCCACAAGTTAAGTTACACCGCTGCTCTTTAAAGCAAAGCGATCATTTGAAGTTGCTGAGAGCGGGATCGTACCAAGGTTGCCCACACGTCCCGTACGGCCGATACGGTGAACGTACTCCTCAATGTCGCTGGGCAGATCGAAGTTAATCACGTGCTTCACGTTGCTGATGTCCAGACCTCGAGCAGCCACCTGGACAGAAGGAAGGAAACTCATTTAGTGTTCCTCACTTTCCTTACAAGCTCAAAGATAAGCAGGACGTATGAAACAGCAACGTTTTTTGGCTAAACAACTCAGGAATGATTACATTTAGAGAAATATAGTGTAACTATGGATAACCTACAGCTGTAGCCACCAGGATTGGGCAGCGCCCAGAGCGGAACTGGTGCAGAGCTTCCTCTCTGTCCCTCTGAGATCTGTCTCCATGGATGCTGGTGCAGGCGTAGCCCTCGCGGTACAGGAAGTCTTCCAGAGCATCGGCGCCTTTCTTTGTTTCCACAAACACCAGAGTCAGGGAGTCTTTACCTGGGGAGCCATGAGGAAGCCACATGAGTGAGCTTTGACATGCTAAAACTCTACACGCATGCAGCAAGTACAGAAATATAACTTCAACATGTTTTACAGAAGCAGGAACTGAAGAAATAATCGAGGACGCAACAGGAAGATTATAAAAGCCCTGCTGATAAATTTGTCTTTACTGAAACAGGTATTGTAGTTCTTTTAGTTTGACTGATTATCAAAAATCCCCAAGATTACTTAAATAGTTCATAATGTGGGCTATGTTTCTAGAATGTCTTATTATTGAGTTAAAATTCAGATATTTAATCATGTACACCAGTAAAAAAAAAAAAAAAACCTTGAAAAATATTAATCTTAGCATTCACTACTCCAGTGCCAATAAAACAAGCCAACCGCCCTCCTCCCCCACAGCCAGGCATGCAGGCCTTAAAACAACATGGAGGTGCTAAATAGGTTCTTCATTTAGTATTAGAGCTACACAACCAACCCAGTTCAATTCAGTTTAAATTGTATTTCTACGCTTAAGACAACACACTGAATCAAATTACTAGGAATATGAATAGTTACATGACTCTGGTATGAGGCGAAGTTTTCTGTAACCTAGTCATGTTCCTGCAGCGTTTCCCCCAGTGTATTATAAGCCTGGCAGGCCACTAGGCTTTACTTGGTCACCCACCAGGCTAAGCATTGCTTATTTATTTTAGTATTTTGTGTTTGCATTTTCTAAGACTTTATAGTCTATATTCAAGCATTAATCTTTCAATAATACATAATTATCAAGTGATATTTTAAAATTTCGTGTCAACTTTAAACATTTTTTAACTCAAAAACACAGCAGGCTGCTTAATGAATGACTGACCTACCGACCCAACCGCCAGGGTTATCAAGTTCTCTGGGGGAAACACTGTACTGAAATATCTTTAGGCCCTGCAGCCAGAGGCCAACATTAGCTTAGCATTGCAGACTTGAACAGAAGGAGATTCATTCAACAAATAAAAACAGTTGTTGAATGAAAAAATTGTTTTTTACCCGTGGCATTGAGCAGATCCAGAAGGAAAGACCTCTTGTCGTTCTCTTCTACCCAGACAACCTTTTGCGTGATGTTCTCTGATGTTGAACCGACACGCCCCACTGCCAGGAAGATGTAGTCCTCCAGGAAGTCACGTGCAAGGATCTGAGATCAACAACAACCATCAATGAGATGACCAGACTCCTTGAACGCACCGCCAAAGCGACACTGTAAGGCTGCCGTCATGAAAACACACCTGAATCTCTTTGGGGAAGGTGGCGCTGAACATCATGGTCTGGCGGATGCCCTTGGGCGGCATTGTGTCCTGCTCCACGATGCGTCTGATTTGCGGCTCAAAGCCCATGTCCAACATGCGGTCAGCCTCGTCCAGAACCAGGTAGCTGCAGACACGATTCGCGTTTAGCCACTGATAGATCCTGGGGTCGAACCTTTGAATTCAAACGTTTGATCTTTCAACAGCCCAGTGAGTCAGATACTAACTTGCAATGGTCCAGACCGATCTTGCCTCTCTCCATCATGTCCACCAGACGTCCCGGTGTGGCTACCAGTAGATGGCAGCCTCTTTCCAGGTCCCGGATCTGCTGGCCGATGTCGGCGCCGCCGTACACCACACAGGGACGTACGTGGGAGCGGTAGGCGAACTGGACACCAGGAACAAATAGGTCTCATAATGTCACACGGCAGAGAACAATAAGAAATGACAAACTATTTGTTAGCTCCAAACTCACCTTCTTGGCCTCATCGTAGATCTGCAGAGCCAGTTCTCTGGTTGGAGCCAGAACGAGAGAGATGGGGTACTGCTTACGACGACCGTAGCGTCCATTCTCCTGGAAGTTGAAGGAAAACTCAGGACCAACTCAACACTGTGTGGAATGATTACAACTTCATGGATTATTGTTTTTACCTGTCCACTGTTCTTTGAGGCTTGCAGTGCATCTCCTGGCCCTTCTGTGTAGATCTGACTCAGAACCGGCAACAGGAAAGCAGCGGTTTTACCAGAACCTGAAACACACATGGGTTCTATTAAATAAAGATCTAAACAAAAACCACCAACCATCTTAAGACAACAAACTTTACTTCAACTATCTATAAGGAACGCCATAGATGTTAACTACTCATACTAAATACTAACCCCTCTGGTTAGCCCAAAAAACGCTAACCAGACACTAACCCGTCTGGGCGCAGGCCATCAGGTCTCTCTTGATCTTAATGATGGGAATGGCGTGCTTCTGGACCGGAGTTGGCCGGGTGTAGCGGCTCAGGGTGATGTTCCCCATGATGATCTCCCCCATGTCCACATCATGAAACTGCACAATGAAACATTCATTAGTCACCAGGCTTTTTGTCTAGAAACAAGAATAGACAGTGAGGGACACCTACACTCTCGATGTGTGGTGGGCAGTTGGCTCCAGTCGCTTCCACGGGAATATCGTCGTATTTCTCAAAGTTTATTCCCGTGTTGCTTCCGGAGAAAAGCTCGCTGCAAACAAGATACAGTCAAGATTAGTCTGAATGTAACACACAGATTATTTCCAACCATGAGCTTAATGTTGCTTACTGTTCCAGACGCTCATTGGGTGCAGTAGGCTTGGACCAGTCATCTTCTCCTCTGGAGTCCTCCACCCAGCGGCTGTTCCCACCACCACCAAACCCCCCGCGCTCGTATCTGGAAACAGATGCACATGATTTGTTTAAATGTGCCGTTATAAACTATTGTTTTATCAAGCGAGTATTTTACAGACTGTATAAATAGGCCAAAACAAACTGGCACATTTTGATGATTTTTCATTTAACCACAAATTTAAAACTGCAAAAATACATAAAAGCTGTAAACAAAATTACTTTAAATACAAACTTTAGTGTCTAAAATTTGATAACTTTTCCTTTAATGTTTGATCAATTGTAAAAGCATGCATCTGCAGCTAAGGCAGAGTAGCAGATTTGGATAATCATGACTGATTATCCAGTTAAAAATGGAAAAAGTTCTTAAGTTTTGTTTAATGGCAGAATTTGAACCAAAAGAAGCTAAAACTGCCTCTGAAGAGTTCAATATCATATTTACAGACAAGGTTTTTCATCTTAAATTCAAAATATATATTTTTGTTCAGCGTTTGCTTAATTACTGCTCTGTTCTTTCAACAAATGCCCCATTTGAGAGTCCATATATGGCAGCTAGCGATTACTTGTTTACTAAATTCCAATAATAGATTCATTTTGATAATTGATTCATACTTCTTCCAGCCCCAAGCTATAATGAAAACCCCAGTTAACATTTAGCATCAACAGCTTCTTTGGAAGTTTTTCTGCACAAATAACACCTAGATGTAAAACTGAAGAGATAAAACCTCTTATGTTTTGACCGCTTCATATATTTCAGAGTTGCTGTAAAACTTTTGGAAGCTTCACACACACACACACCTTCCTCTGGAGCCAGCCCCACGGTCGTTGAAGAACGCAGACTTGGACCGATCGTTGCGCCCTCCAAAGCTGTTGTAGGCGGCGTCTCTAGGGGCTCCTCCCCAGCCTCCATCTTTGTTTTCGTAGCTTCCAAACCCTGCGATGAGGGAAACGAAACCCTGTCACTGACGAACTCTGAAACTGTTCTGGCACAATCAGCTGTCAGACATCCAGAGATGTCTGCTGCTTACCAAGGCTGGAGCTGTGTGTTTTCCTTAAAGCAAAAGTCCTGTTAAACCGTCAATTTATTTCACTCCTGACCTATCCTTACAGCTAACAGACTGGGATGCAAGTTTTAAAAAAAGCATACTTACTATCAATAGAATGTAAACAGACACTTTATAAAAAGGGTGGGGGGAGGGCTTACGGCTAACGCTACACTACACCTGCGGCTGCAGTTAGATGTTTAAGAGAACAGGAATTCCCCACCTGTAT
This sequence comes from Poeciliopsis paucimaculata, assembly GCA_903067055.1. Classification (NCBI taxonomy): domain Eukaryota; kingdom Metazoa; phylum Chordata; class Actinopteri; order Cyprinodontiformes; family Poeciliidae; genus Poeciliopsis; species Poeciliopsis paucimaculata. The sequence goes on from CAEGAD010030666.1 coordinate 33,403, forward strand.
TTTGCAATGGTTGATTAAACGAGCCTCCGCCCCTGTTACCACGGTAGGCGCCACGCCCACCTCTGTCATTGCGAGAGGGTCCACGCCCTCCAAAACCCCCATTTGTACGGTTGTCGTGGAAACCATTCACAAATCCGTTGGTGCGACCTCCGTCCCATCCAGGTGAATCTTTACATAAAGGGGGGGGGCCGAGAGAGAAAAAAAAAAAAAAGAAAACCTAGGTTTAGAAATGGTTTTGTATCCAGTTAACACTTCAAATACACACAGTACATTTCATTAGGTCCATCACAACTGACAACATACCAAAGCAGGCAGGTAGAAACAGGCCCCTTTGACAATATTGCTTAGCAACAGAGTAAAAATGAATGTGTAGCACCAATTTCAGCAGCCATTGCTCCCGCTGGTGGCCACACTCGGTGAACGAGGAACGACGACCGTTAGTCTGAGCGTTCTGCTAAAACGTCCTCAGCCCAAATGTCAAGAGCAGAACAGCCACACAGATCTTGGCAGACTTCCAAGGTCTTTTGTTGAAGATAAGACTTTTAGACCCGGGAGTCAACAAAATCCTCCATTGTGGAAACCATTAGTAAGCACACGACAAGCCTTTTAGTAAGCGCACGACAGAGATGGCCAACACAAGCAATCACAATCCCCAGTCAGACACTGATGAGCCAAAGAAGACTGTGTTCAAGGCCAAACTGACTGAATGTTCAGGAATTAATAAAATGTTTGAAAAATTAGGCAGATATTAGTAATCATGTTCATTTAAAGTATTAAGAGTTCATGGAAATGATCAGAAACAATCAGTAACTAAGTATCAGAAAAATCTGTCAAAATAAATTAGCCACCAAGGATCTGTTACACACCATTTTGACTTTATTCAATGTATATTTTTTAAAAGGATTAAAAAAACAACATTTTTTTAAAAAAAAACTGGCTGTAATAACTTGATATCTGAACAGTACTTTGTAGTCCAGGTTGTAGACCTGAACTAAGAGCTTGTTTCCACCCTTCTCCATTCAAATTACACAAAATGGAGTCAAACGGTTGTGCGGCAAAAATGTTTGTTTCTGCCATCATGTTAACAATATTAATAAATGTTTCCAGAGGTAAAAGGTCGGTTATACTAAATAAAAACTGGTCCAATTCCACAAGTTGATGGCAGCAGGGATTCAACCAGATTCTACTAAACAAACCTGCTTTGCATCCCTTTCACTCCCTATAGAGTAAATCGTCAGCCGCCCAGGTGATGAGGGGTGACCTGATGCATCGCTGTCATGCAGCATCATCACGCTCATTAGCAACTGCGCTAAGGCTTTCAGCTAGCTGCACACACTGTCAAAGTGTGCCAACAGGTAGATGGAACAGCATGCAGGTGGAGGTCAAAGTGTACCGCATCGGTTTCGCCAGCCGCCACTGTAGGCATGGTAAAAGGCAAGCTCTTGAGAGGCCAGTCTTGGGTAACCTGAGTAAAAAGTAGGGAAGCAGGCTTTAAGATCCGCCACTCCCCGCCCCCACCCTCAGGGAGTACTGGCTCATGCAGGGTTTGACTTTGCACAGTAGTTACCCATGGTACAGTCATCCCATCCTGAAGGATAGCTAGCTCCCTGCGTTGGCTGGCAGTCAGCCTGCCAGGGTTGGGGGCACTGCTTAGGGGCGTCTTGAGACCATTGAAGGTGAGATAAATGACATCAATATTTATAATGTATGAAGGGGGTTGGGAAAATCCATATTGTCCATAAAAAAATTAAAAAAAACAAAAACAAACCAGGACTAAGGAAAAGGTAGCCAACAATTAAATGACAAATATCTTGCCTTAGAATTATTTTCAACAGCAAGCATTTCAGCAAAGAGAAGCGCAACAATTAAGAGAAGTTAAATGGGGATGCACCGATCCACCTTTTTTATTTTTTTACTTTCGATACCGATAATTGAGGTTTAGTATCGGCCAGTACCAATCTTAAATGTACCTAATTAAATTTTTTTAAATAACCACACCAGTGCAGCACACTTCAACACACCAACTTGCTTGGTCAAACAAGCGAGTGAAAAAACTTGTTCACTCACTGCAATTAGGAAAACGGTAAAGAAACCGACTACCTTGGTCAAACATGTGATCAACTGCAACCGATCTTTCAAATGGTTCAAAAGATGCAATTAGGAATTCTTAATATAATGTTGAATACGTAAAGCATGACGTCGCTCAGAGTAAAAAGCATAGAGTTAGGCTGAATAGATCTGCCCTTGTGGAAAAGACGCATCATCACAGATACCAGATTTATTTCCTTCATCATCAGGATTGATATCAGTATTGGATCGGTGCATCTCCAATATTAAATTAATAGTTTTTAAAACTTCCTCCCCGTTAAACTGGCTTTATTGGTGTGTGAAATTGTTATTTCATGCATTACTAAATGCCATTTGCACTCACCAAAAGCAGACAGAAGGGACTTACAGAAATTTACTGGTGCCACTGAATAACCGCACTGTTTACCAGCGGGATAAGAATTTCCTGCTGTGGAATAGGAAAAACAGTAAAAAATAAAAAATAAAAAAGAGGGGGAAAGAGGGTCAAGTGTGCAGCCACAAAGTACCATGACTTTTAGCTTGCTTTAATCTTAAAATATGACAGTCCCAATTTCAGCCTTTATCAGAGCTGCCAACAGCTAGCACTGTCTTTCACACATGAGACTGAATGAGCTAGAGCTTGAAGTTCGAGGGACAAAATGGATCTGTTGAATAGTTGAGCTAAATTAAAGGGAATTGGTCCCATCCTCACACGTATGAGCAGTCTAGGGTGAAACCTGACGGCTCAGGCTGACATATGATACCACTTGACCTACTTTGTGAGCACAGAAAACCCGTCCAGCACAAAAAGAAAACGCACTCCGCACGGCGTCCTCTGTTCGTTCTGTGCGATGGAAAGGTCCTCAGTACATTTTAAACCTGACAAAAGACAACTGCCGTCTTTGGCTTGACAGGTCAATAGGTTACTAAAACATACTGCTGATCGCCTCTGGTCTGTTCTCAATTGTGCTTGCTTTTACCATGCTCTGATGGGCTTTTCTCATTAACAGAACTTACACATCAAACTTGTTACAATTTCTCTCAGAGGCCAGGCACAACGGTCCACAAACTCACCATTTTTTGCAGCATCTTTGTTCCTCAAGTGAGGTGGAATGTAGCGTCCTGGGTAAAGAGAACACACTGGTGAACACTAGGATACTTTAAAAAAGAAAAATCCACTCGATACATTTTGAAAGCTCAATTATCTGCCTATCTTAATAGTTCAAACACAAATTATCCCTGTAATGCAGTGATGTGCACAGTGCACGCCGTCTTGGCGCTACTGCAGAAGCTAACATCTATAGCCCTCCTTATCAGCCAATCAGCACCAAGGAGAATAAAAAGGGCTCCTGGATTGGCTGCTTTGCCAAACACCAGCCAAAAGCATGTCAACTAGCACTGCAGAAAATCAGCTTCCAAAGCTGCATTTTTGATATGCTCTGAAAAAAAATCTGAGCATATAAATTTTCTGTGAAGAATTTCAGGTTATGTTCCACAGAAAAATTAGTGAATACATGGGGATCTACAGAAGTGTGAAAATTTTTTTTTAAATTAGGACACTAACCCTACAGTCAGTCCTCATGAGCCACCAGAGGGGCCCCTCCTTCTTCACCACACCTGAATCAAATTAATGCATTTCTTCGGTGTTGAGCTTTTATCTGATTCAGGTGCGTTAGTCTGGTCCAGGCCACTTCAACCTGCGGCTTTCTGGAGCCTTTTTTTTTTTTTTTTTTAAATATCGATGCAGCAAATGCAGATTTTAGGAGTAAAATTTTTCAGCATTGAATTTCCACAAAAGACTGATGCTGGAAGCATCATTAAGACACTTTTTATTGTCCTTATGTTGGAAACTGCTAAGCATCATTTTCTACTATAAACATCCCGCAGCAAAAAAAATTGTTTTGCAAATGTTTTTCCTTTAATTTAAAAGCTTAAGAAAGTGATTTGTAAAAAGTGATATTATACATGTGTATAAACAGTTAATGTTACTACTTACTGCCAGTTCCTCCGCCTTGACCGTCAGGGTTCAAGTCTAGGGCAGCAAGCTACAAGTGCAAAATAAAACAAATTAAGAATGTGATTGTTTCTCATCAGTACTAAGCCAATGATAAAACATTTAATCCCTGTCATTAATATGCTTTGTCACTATAAAACCCATTGACCTGAATTATGATGAGTTCAGTTCATTTTAATGCCATGTTTCATATTAACAGAGTACAGTTCAAAGTTTTCAGACAACCCAAGAAAATTAAATCACATGCACAATATGAAAATTGTTATGACTAACCATAAAATTCATGGAAATCCTGACTGCTAAGAAAACTCTTGTGTAACAATTAAAATACTTTAACAGTAACAAAAATGACAGAAAAGTTAAAATGGCGACAAATTATCCGAGTGCTGGTGATCAGAACAAACAAGTATGATCATGTCAAGGCTCAAATCAAACTCGTTTTTGTATTCTAAATGTTTAGCAAGTCGCATTTCCTTTAACTGTGAGTAGGTGAAAAAGAAGGACGGCTAACTAACAGGAAAGATCAACCAAAATAGAAACCTCTTACTAATATGGCCTCACTAGGAAAGCCAGAGCAGATTATAGTGGAATATTTTAAATCCCAAGAAGCTGACTGGCATACTGACTTTCGTTTTAAGAAAGGCAAGAACAGCAGCTGAGCACTAAAGCCCACAATAAAATAATCCAAACATTACATGTTGTGCATTTTAGTTTTGCTAAAAAATAAATAAATAAAAAAAAATAATAAAATTGTCCCATTTAAAAATAAGTCGGCATCAAAACAGAAATGTAGCCAAGCTGAGCTTTTGAACTTTGGAGCTGACGACGCATTTTTTTTTGGGGGGGGGGGGGGGGGGGTTCGGCCTCCCTCGAGATGAAGAAAACAATGTTAGATATTAGACACCCGCTTATGAATTTAGTTACCAAAATGACTTCCGTTTGCCGTGTTTACTACTTCTGTACGCCAACTCCTCGTTTTCAGTAAATAATTACTGTAACTTCACTGTTGTTCATAGGAAGTCGAGCACATGACTCATGACGGATTTAGGTCAAGGGAACGAGAGCCACAACGCGCCCATTAAGCGTCAAAGCGCGATTTGCGGTGTTGAATAACCGGATAAAAATGTTGAAAAATAAATGTTGAAATAAAAATGTTACACAAACAACTTTACCAAATGGATGTAACTATATTTATTGGGGGCGGGGGAACTGTGTAAATGTACGTCATGAAGAAATAGGTCGTTTATGGGTGTTTAAACCCCGACGCTAACATTTTTTTTCCTGCGCCACGTTTCAGGCTGAGCAAGGCCCCATTAGCTGCGCCGCTATGCTTAGTGGAAGAATGCCGGCCGGGTCTAAAATGTCAGCTAACCTAGTAGTTTTCCACTGGCTTTCAATGGGTTTTTTTTAAAGCTGTACTGGCTAAAACGAAGCTGCGTTCGAATACGTTTATGTACTAAAGTTGGAGAAGTTTAATTTTTTTTTAAAGCGTCGTCACACATTTCGGTCGGCCAGCTCGCTAGCGCATCGGAACATTATGTTCCGCCATCACGATCCTCTCCACTGAGACTACAGCCTCCATTTTAGCAGCCGCTGTGTTAGCCTAGCTTGACTAGCTCCCCTCTTTTCTCCGTCGAAACTAAGGTTAACAGGACAAAAATTCTCAAACTACCCGAAATAAATGAGAACAAGTTGAAATTACTCACCTGCTGATCTAGACCGTGTGGATTATCAACGACCACATGACTCATAACTAAAGAGAATAGTGGGGGATTATTACTGAAGAGAAACAATTTTCTTTGTTAGCGCCACCGGCTGATCTCAAACGGCAAAATTAGCTATTTTGTTTCCTCTACAAATTACGACGAATAAATGTAAAATAACGTAGACCCGTTGATTTACTTTAAATAAATAAAAAAAAAAGTTTATCGTTACAAATATAAACTTTCAGTTCTATTTCCAAATGAAAAGACTAATGTGGAGCTGTTCAGCAGAAACCCCCTCCCGGCAGGCTGGACCGTGGCGGAATGAGACTCCGAGTGTTCAGGTAGCGCGAGATATCACCTCTGTAACCTCAGGCCTGCGGTCTGATGACTAAATATCGCGATGCTTTTTGCTCGTCCAACAGAATAAAGAGGCAAAACATAGAACAGGTTTTTCGGGGCTTTGACCGACACGTCTGATATAGTTTGTGATATACAGACAATGGAGTTTTAAACCTTTAGATTTAAATCTAATATGCCACAATTTTAGCTAAGATAAATCTGTTGATCAGACCTTGAACAAAACTCACTTCAAATATAGTTTGTCAATTAAGAGAAGACCATATTATGCTAGGGTTTTCTGTTTGTTAGCTAATTTGATGTCAATATTCCTGTAAATTCCTCTTTCACGTTTATCCATTATGCATCAAAAACACTGAAGGCCGCATGTGATGACACAACAAAGCTCTGACTGCAGGAGGAATGTACTATCAAAATCATGAAGAGGACCAGGCCAGACTAAAATGTTCTGATTTCATTATGAACAATCCAGTGTTAATTTACAGTCAGGTTATTATTATTATTTTTTAAATAAAACTCTTCTTCTGACCGATGCATTCACTTCAGATTAGTCCCAACAATGTATAAAGAGCTCAGACCTACCAGTTAATACCAACATGTGTGCACCTGCAGCATGCCATGTGGTTTATTCTGAGAAAACCAAATTGTTTCTGGATAAATGGTTAGCTACCTACAAATGAAGAGAACATGAAACAGTGGGGAAGAAGAAAGACAGGCTGGGCAGAGATGGCATCCATGATAATGTTTTGAGGCCAAAACATGTGCTGACCAAAAAAAAAAAAAAAAAAAAGAAACACAGCCAAAGACCCAACTCACATTTCCCAGAAAACACTGGGCTTCGTTACCTCGGGGTGAATATTTATCACCGTCTTGAGCAAAATGGAGCCTTGGTTGGTCAAAGTTTCTCTGCAGAGATGTAAAAAGCTCACTGCAGGTTATCATTGGCACTTAATGTCAGTCAGTGCCGCCAAGGATGAGACAACCAGTCTGCAGGTGTAGGATGTAATCAACTTTTCACACAGGGCCAAGTTGGTTTGGGCAGCTTTTATCCCGTCATACATAAAACGGTAATTTGAAAACTACTTTTTGTATTCACACAGGCTGTCTTTGTCAGACATCAGCATTTGATGATCTTAATGTGGAGTGTGTGTGTGTGTATGCAAAGACAAGAAATCTGTATCGAATCCAATGCTTTATTATCCATCCTGGGACCCACCTTCATCGTCTCTACTACAGGAACTTCAGACTCATTGACCTTCATACCTCTGCTCCAGTTTATTTTAGAATGAGCCGTAATAGATACGGTGAAACCTGAGGTTGTGGACTGATCTCGAAACATTCCAGATGCCTGAGCACAAAGCTGCAGCTCCTAGTCAAAGTACCCATCCATCTACCCGTTTGGACCGAACCAGCTGGACGGTTTTCTAATCACTGATAGATCTCAGCTGGCGTCTTGGCCTACTCTCCTTTTTTTTTTTTTTTTGCGAGCGTTCGATGCTTTTTCCTGGTGTCATTTCACATTATTACGCGTAACTTCATTTCTGAAATTATTTGTTATGGTTTCTTTCTATTACTTGGGTTGTAATGTTCCAACTTTAGAAATTGGTTTGCCATGAAAAACTGCGTTGAGTTCCATGCTTCTGTTTAGCCCGCTAAACAGAAGCATTTTCGGTTCCAACTCCGAAAATGTGTCACAGCTGCAAAACTATCAAAAAAAGACATGCCTGATGAGCACATTAATCAGAGAAGACAAGAGTCTTGTGGTAACTCTGGAGGAGCTGTAGAGAGCCATTACTCACATGTAACGTTTTAAGACGTAAAGACAGGAAATTAAACCACTTCCACACTGTGAGCAGATTCATCAGCGAGCTGCGACTCACTTTCTGTTAGTCATTCATGCAAACAAAATGTGTCTGTGTAAACAGTTGGAGCACAAATGAGCACCTTCCAGTGAGAAAAATGTTGCTCAACTTGCTATGAAAGCTAACAGAGGGTGTGATGCCAGCTCGTTTGCATTATATTCTTCAGTTTTTGCTTAAATTTAAATATTTATTTTCAGCCATTTCTCTAAGAACCTCATTTATCCTGTGTGAAAATATTTTCCTAAGTTCCTTTCCGAGGATGTCATATATATACACTGCTCAAAAAAATAAAGGGAACACTCAAATAACACATCCTAGATCTGAATGAATGAAATATTCTCATTGAATACTTTGTTCTGTACAAAGTTGAATGTGCTGACAACAAAATCACACGAAAATCAATCAGTGTTGCTTCCTAAGTGGACAGTTTGATTTCACAGACATTTGATTTACTTGGAGTTATATTGTGTTGTTTAAGTGTTCCCTTTAATTTTTTGAGCAGTATATATATCTCTGGTTTTCTTGACTGCTTGGAGAATGTGAGAAGTTTATAGCACCATCTACTGGATACATCATTCTTTCTAATTAAAAGGAGAATCTGCTGCATTCGCTTTTCTTTGCAGGGACTTTTTTTTCAGATGTTTTGAGCGATTTATTGTTCTCCCGCCTTGAATTCAGTAACTTGAATGGAGTTTGATTTTTTTTTTTCACAGATTACATCTCAAATTATACTATCAGGAGGTAATGACAGTTTTTACAAATATGTAAAAAAAAAAAAGAATAAAAAAAACTTTTTGTATACAAAGAGCCACATGTCAACATGGGTCATTTCATGTTTAGTGAACCATTATTCCTGTAAGCCAATCATTACTTTGGACACAAAATGAAATGAAGCAACAGGATAACAAGGCAAAAAGCTACATAATTTAATTTGATGGTATGAATATAGAAAGTGAAAGAAATGAACATAAATGTCTAAATATATCCACGCTTTATGTTGTTTAATCACAAAAAGTGTCTTGTGCGCTACCTGAAGTAGACAAAAATATGTCAGCGTGAACCGGAGTTATTCTGAAATATGTGGGGGCACCCTGACCCGACACATGCCTGGTTACTCCCGGCAACAGACATGTTTTCGCTCAACAGTTAGAATTTCTCATTACCTAATAAAACCTGCATCATCATCATAAAAAGCTGATTTTTCTTGTTTTTAAATTCTTATCTTTCCATCTTATTTACATCCATGAATCCGTCTGTCCATCCATCCCTTTGCCTGGACATGTGGGGGCTGGTGTCCGTCTCCAGTGGTCACCTTGAACTTTGACTGCGTCGCCACCTTGTGCCCAATTAAAATGAAATGACTCAACTGGATGGAAGAAGAAGACAAGCTTTATTGAGAAAAAGACATTAAAAAATCATGATAAAAATAAGCAGACAGAGAGATTCTCCAACCGTCTTTCTCTCTCACACGCACACACACACACATCCAAACACACTGTAGTGAATCCTGTTTTCTATCTGCATTTATTCCTCTCATCACCAGCCAAACATGTACTCCATTGCTTTGGAAACCAAGCTGTCGTCCTTCCTGGGCGTCTGTCTGTCTGTCACCACCTGAGCGTGGACAGATGTACACAGATGTTCAAGCTGAAGCGATTGAGAACGATTCTGCATGCAGAGGCAGAAGCTGCGTTTCCACTACAAGTGTGCGCAAAACTTGGATGTTTCGCTAATGTCGAAAAACACGATTTTGCCGTCGCGGTGTTTCTGTTAAATAAGAAATTAAATCAAAATCCCACGTGAATATGTTTGTTCACGCAAGAGATCGTTAAAACTGGATCATCAATCCTTTGCTGATCCAAGTGTCAATATATGACTCGTGTGATGTGACAAAAGTGTTTCCATTGCAGCTTTGCAATAATTTTGAGATGGCCGAAAACTATAACGGTGTAGTAGACAAAAGTAAATAAATAAACAGATGTAGATGGTAGTAAATTTCCACCAAAATACTCAGAAATCTAGAAAGAAAGCTAAGTTTTCTTTTTTTTTTTCAAGCTAATTTTCAACTTTTCAAACTCAGAAATTTCCAAGTTTTTTTTTATAGAAAATTTCTGAGATTAATCGCTTCATTTATGAGTTCTTTCTAGCAAATTTTCAACTTTTCAAATTTTTTCTGTTTTTATTTATGAAAATTTCTGAGATTGTTTTGAGCAATATGTACTCATCCTTTTATTTCTATGTACAATGACTCCGATACACTGACATAGAAAAGCCACAACAACATTTTCACTAAGCAAATTGATTTTTGTAATTCCAACTTGCGCAATTTTAAGGTGAATGGAAACGCAGACAGAGTGAGATGGAGACGTGAAGTCACCTGGTAGTCGCTGCCGGAGCTCCTGTAGGAGGCGCTGAGGGGCCGGATGGCGGACCGAGGGGTGGAGGGGAAAACACAGGAGGAGACGGAGAGGGGTGGAGAGACGGCTTCACTGCTCCCCATCACACTCTGGGGGAAACGATGAAGGGTCAAACCTCGAATTTAAGTGAAACACAAAACAGACGGCATGCTGGGTAACAGCAAACACACCTTGTCTATGCAGGGCTTAACTCCCACCATGATGGAGTCTCCGAACACCTTCCCGTCTTTGGACAGGGCTTTCCTGGCCTGCAGTCTGGACTGGTACTGGAGGTGCATCCAGTTCCCAGGAGACGCCATCTGCCAACGCACCACAGGTTTGTGTGTGTGTGTCAGTCAATCAGTTTGTAGCTGAGAGAAACCATTAAAACTAGTAACTAGCTGCTCTCACCGTGTGTTTGAAAACTAGTAACTGGTTGCTCTCACCGTGTGTTTGAGGATGTTTCCATACTGAGCGAACTGCAGCAGGATGTAGGACGCTGAGGCTGGAGGAAAACTGAAACACACGTCAGTGACTTACCATACTGCTGCAGTCAAAGTGCTTTCATACTATTTTTCTTTATGATCGTAACATGACCAAAAATGGGAGTATATTAAAATATTTTTCTGTGATTTTTGCAAGCGACCGCAAAGCTAACAAGCTAGAATGAGGTTTTGTATGAATACCCAAAGACCGTGACCCAGGTCTGGTCCAGCTGGTCGTCAGATGACAGAGACTCCCCCTGACTGTAGAAAGGATCCACCTGCGCGGGAGAAAGGCACCCCTGCTGGAACACTGGACACAGGAAGCCGGGGTCAAGCCGGGGTTCACTTTATGATAACTGAGTCAGTGAGGGGGGTTATCAGTACGCACCTGCTCCTGGAGTGGAGGCCTGGCGTGCCGAGAGGGGAGACTGCATGACTGGAAAAGACTGAAACAAAACAAAGACCCAATGTTGACATTTATGTCTTAAGAGATCAGACACCAGCTACGTTTGCATTACAAAAGTCTTTGTTGATATTCTGCTAATGTTGAAAAAACACCATTTTGTAAAAAATGTTATTAAAATCACCCATGAAGACGCTTGTTGACGCAATAAGTCAGTAAAAATCATGGGAGCGACAGATGTACAAAAAACACCCAGCTATACACTACAAAAATGACCACTTTCTGTTATCTTCTTTGTGGTTTTCACCAGTCTGAGATTGGTTAGTAGTCAGTAACATCTGACTGACTACTGGTAATAGTTGGCTCAACACTGCTTAGAAAGCCTATTTCCATTGCAGTTTTTTTGGCCACCAGAGCACTTTATTTGATAAGACCAGAAAGATGGTAAAGAGAAATGGAAGACATGTGGTTAAGTTCACCAGGCCAGGAATAGAACCTGCCATGACCGTGTCAAGGACTAAGCCTCCTTATGTGGGTGGTGCTTAACCTCTGCGCCACCACAGCACACCCTCTGTTAAAAAAAACACACAAAAAAAACACCTCAAGTAGCACCCTTTTTTAAAATAGAATTATTTTCTAAATTGGTGGTTTAGAAAAGAATGTGTTTCCATTTTGTTTCCATTAAGCAAATGTCAATTTGAGCGTTACTATGGTTAATGGAAACGCAGCTGATCTTAGATTAGCCAAATTAAAGCTTTTTTTGCTATCTGCTCTGTTCCGGTTCACCTAGATATCTCTTTGTCCTACTCCTTTACCTGGCTGCGTACCAACCTGCTTGAGTGCACTGAGTGGCGTTCCCGTGGTGACCAGGTCGTCGTAGATGCTGCGAACAGGTGGCGCTCCGCTCTTATCTTTTGGCGTGGGGACGACGGGGTGCGGGGCCGAACCTCCTCCACTACTGGCACTTCCTGAAACAAACCTCCAGATTAACACACACCCTACCCACAACGACAACAACAGCAACATCCAGCTTTGTTCTGCTGACCTCGACTTGCACTCAGGCTCTCTGCAAGCGGCGAGGTCAGGCTAAAAGGGCGGGGCTGCGGGGTGGCCGGTGCCGGCAGGTCACCCATGAGGAAACCGGGGAGAAACTGAGCTCCGGAAGTCGGCTTTGGCGAGGTGGGAGAGCCCAGAGTCATCGGTTCAGAGCCCACTGGAAGACAGCGGCAGCAGGATAATTACTGAGGGTTATATTCCACAGGAATCTTTCATGTTTTGTAATAATGCAACTTCAGTGTATATTGTTGAGGTTTAACTTGGTAGGCCTCAGAGTTGGGTAATAACTATTTACATTTACTCAATTACGTTTAGTAATTCAGTAACGTTTTTTGAAATTTTTTTTAAAAAAAATCTACTTTTAGGAGTATTTTTACTACCCTGTACTTTTTACTTGAGTAATTTTATTACGAAGTATCGCCACTCTGACTTGAGTAAAATTTCTGCATTCTCTACCAACTGAATGGAAAAACAAAAATTCACACAATTTTTGTTAAAGTTCTAAATGGAAGAAACTGATTCCCTCTTTTATTATTACTTACATAAATTATTTTCACTTTCGTACTTAAAATATCAAAAATTTCCACTCAACTTCATATTTTGGTCTGTCTGATGAAATAATATTTAAATATTAAATGATTGATAATTTCATCACGTGCTCTTCTTGGGTAGACTTTTTTTTTTCTTTCTCAAATATGATTTTACTCTTACTTGAGTAATTTCTTGGACGGCTACTTTTTAATCTTACTTGAGTAAAAACATGTTGAAGTAATTCTACTCTTTGTTGAGTATAGTTTTTAGGTACTCCACCTACCTCCGGTAGGCCAAAACAAGCCCTGTGAAAATGTTTGGTGTCACAAAAAGGTGTGTTTGTATAAATCTTCATGCAAGCACATATTTGAAAAGTCACACATGCATTTGGATGCTTCCCCCTTCACTCTGTTGTCTCTAAATGAAATCCAGGGCAACCACAAGCCTGAAGCAGGGCTAAGTCATGAGGAAAAGCGTAATAACTCTCATTCACACTTTGTTGCAAGTCATTTAAGGAACAGAGCAAACATGTGAAAGGTGATCTGGTTACATTAGACCAAAAACAAGTCATAATGGCCTAATCAAAGACCAAATTCCAACTGAGCATGTCTGGACATGAGTGCTTTTGAAAGCACATGTAGGAAACCAATCAGACTCACTGATAGACGGTAGAACCAAACACTTGAAGTTGCTTGGACTTCAGCTTCCACAGAGTCAAGTAGTGACGTAGGAGGCTCAATATTATATACTCACCTCACTTAAGGAAGTCAGTAACATTTCTAACCACCGCCGAGTTATTTTAAAGCTAAATTTATTGCGCGGAATAATCACAATTACGGTAGAGAGCAAAAATATCCCAACCGAATGAGTTGTGGTTAACTGTGCGTTTCAAAGCGAGACATAAAGCTGCTTTCGGTGTTCTTCAGCACAACATTCACAACATAAAGTGAAAACCCACTTTAACGCCAGCAGAGCGCGCGATGAAGCTTGTATAAACGTTACAGTACCTTGTAACTCCATTTTCTTCTTTTTCTACAGCCGCGAGTTTCAAAAGTAGGAAGTGACGAAAGGGAGAAAAAGAGGCCAGTGGCGAACAAACTCAGCCGGCAGAGCGAGCTCTTCACTAACTCTTAACCTCCTATTGTTGTCACACAAACCTCTGACGGGTTCTTTTTATTAAATGGTCTAATATGGAGAAGTTGAGCGGGTTAATCCCCGCTTTCTGAGGGAACCGCAGCTTGTTCACGGAGAGCTGAAATTATTGCTGGAGTGAGCTGATGGTTCGCCACAGAAACTTCCGGCGCATGTAACTGATGGCGTCGGTGAGACGTTCAAGTTTGTCGGGGTTTTTTTTGTTTTTTTTAGAAAGTACAATTTAAATATGCAGAAATGTTAAAAATGTGTTTTCGGGTACACTAAGATATAGTAATTCTTTCCGAATGAATCCTATGTAAAATAATAATAATAATAATAATAATAATAATAATAATAATAATAATAATAATAATAATAATACAAAACTAAAGAATATATATTCTACCTGTTTGAATATGCTGGGTTTTAAGCTAAAAGCAGAAATAAATCTCAAAGACTTTTAAAGTCCATTTGCGGTTGAAAGATTGCGAGTATGTTAGTGACCCATGGTATTTAGACCACCTGGCAAACATGACAAATGACACTTAACTTTCATCTTCCTCGTTTGGAGTAAATCTGGACAAGACGTTTGGAGTACAACCAATCATTTTCTGGCCATGGGTTTGAAACACAATCAAAAAATAATTTATTGCAAAAATGTCTTTAATTTCTAATTTAGACAGACATAATTATACTTCGTTGAGAATCTGACAAAACCGAATTTAAGGTAAATTATTTTCTAAATAATTTTCGAACGCGCCATACTTTACGTCATCTTTCGTCTGGTTGCGGAGTGTCAAGTTTCATCAAGGTGCCATAAAGATTCGAGTTAGGTTCCGTGAGTTGAAAGGTTCTCGTGTCAAAATAAAAGTTCAAATTCAGCCGCGCGTCTTTGGAAACGCTCCCGCCCTTTCTCTTACTGGCTCTTGGATGGGAAGCATAGAACTATGAACTGAACGACGCAGTCACGACTTTGTTTTTACAAACAAAAACAAAGTCTTGTTATCAACAACACTTTATTTTTGAATGAAAAGAGACGGAAGTTGCCCCGGTGTCGCGCACAACTTGATACCGGCACGAGCCGGATGCTGATGCGGATCTTCATCTGCAGATCTGGAAGCTGTTGAATCTCCTCGGAGGTAACAAAGCTTTGGTTTTATTCACGTAAAAACGTTGGTGAGCATTAGAGGAAATATTCGCTTTAACCACAATTCCGCACCGTCTGTAGCTGTCTGTAGCAGCTAACAGGCTATTAAGGTAATAAGTAGTTCTGGTTCCAGTTAGCTTAGCTTAGCCTTTTAAAGAAGGCTTTTTACTCTATGAAAATAACGCTTTTAGTTTATAAAAGCGTTATTAAAGTCTATAAACAGTTACCATTTCGGAAAAATGTCCTTTGGACCAGTGAGACAAAAGTGGATCTGCTTGGACGGTTTATACATTATAGAAGAATATCATATAGTCATGCATGAATATTGAGGATATTCTCCTTCAGTTCTAGGTTCTAGGGGTTACAGTAGAAGGACCAGAGATGGGGCCCAGAGTCGTCCACAGGCTCTTAAGGCTTGTTACCCTCACTCTGTCGCTGGTTTTCGTCTTTGGCATCTTGCTGGCGGCGGTTTGTGCTAAGGAGTCGGACTACTACGAGCTGCTGGGGGTCAGCAGGGAAGCGACGACAAGAGAGATCCGACAGGCGTTCAAGAAGCTGGCGCTCACCATGCATCCTGACAAAAACCCTGTGAGTCACAAACCGGAAAGGCCAAAAACCTCAAACATTTTGGTAGATTAAAGTCTGCTTGTCATCGTTAAAGCTGACCAATGATTGCTTAGGGTGACTCCTCGGCTCACGAGAAGTTCCTGAAGGTGAATCGGGCGTATGAAGTGCTGAAAGATGAAGACTTGAGAAAGAAATACGATAAATATGGAGAAAAGGGATTGGACGAGCAGCAGGGAGGACGTTACGAGAGCTGGAATTTCTACCGCTACGATTTTGGTAAGACTCCATCTACTTTTACCAGCACTTTAAATTGTTTTTGTTCCAAACCACCAACTCCTCCTATCACAATGTTTGTGTCATATTCCGACTAATGTATCGGTCTGTGTGTTAAAGGTATCTACGACGATGATCTGGAGATTATCACTTTGGATAGCAGAGACTTTGGTAAGGTTTTAACAAAGAAAGCAACAACAAAAAGCAGTAAATGAAGAAGTAAACTGTTGCAAGGGAAGTGATGAGAACTGCCAGCATGTGGGTTAAAAATGGTGAGTAAACTTCTATGTGTTTGTGTTCTAGAAGCAGCAGTGAACTCTGGAGAAATCTGGTTTGTCAATTTCTACTTCCCACGATGCTCACACTGCCACCAGCTGGCTCCAACGGTAATAAAACACCAAAATAAATAGACACACTAAACACGCCTCTGGTATCTTGGGGAAATTCAGGTGTGTTGTCAGCTGTTTCTGAACTCACTTGAATTTCTAGCTGACTCTTGATTAAAAAAAAAAAAGGAAACAAACAAGAAAATGCTGATTTTGGGATTGAAATCTGTTTATTTGCCACATTTTACTGCTGCTACAAGTTTGCCACCGTCAGTGGTTTTGATTGGTGCACTTGTTTTGGGTTAAAGAAAGTAGAATTAACATTGTTATAAAGATGAATGTTATCTTCGCCGTGACATCACGGTCTTGTTTTAGTCATTTTTGGTATATCTCTATCAACAGACAATCTGGGGATGAAAGCTCCGCCCCTAAATGGTAAAGCAATTATTAGCAGAATTCACATCAACCAAACCGAGACCTAAGTTTGTAGACAGACCAGAGTTAGGCTTTTTGGTCCACATCAGACTTTGATTGCACATTCACACCTCCCCAAACAAACCGGACTTTATAGTCCGTTTATAGTCAAACGGACTAGAGTTCTATTAAAACAGACTAAACAGGTAATGCGCTGTGTGCAATAAGCCTTTGATGAATCTCCAAATATCGGTGGTGGCTGACTTGGCTCGAGTTCAGGGTTCAGATACTACAGCTGGATTTCTAATGAAACACAAGGCGGAAATACTATGTTTGTAAACTTAATCATTGAATAAACGTTCCTTTCGTCAAACTGTAACATTGTTTTCTGTACTCTGTATGTGACGCAGTGGAGGGAGTTTGCCAAGGAGATGGACGGAGTCATCCGGATTGGAGCGGTGAACTGTGGAGACAACAACCATTTGTGCAGGAGGAAAGGCATCAACAGCTATCCCAGCCTGTACATCTATAGAGCAGGACAGGTCAGTTTTATATATGCTTGTTTATACTACTACCATACTCAATATTGTAAATTGTTTTAATCAACTCCTTTGAAGTTGATGTTGGTGTCTTGCAAATCTTTAAAGTCCTCCACAACGTCCCTTTTTCCAAGGAGTGTGAATACGACGCAACACAAGCTGCGTTTCCATCACAAATGTGCGCAAAAACTTTTTCAATATTCCATTGATGTCGAAGAAGCACAATTTCACATTTCTGGTGTTTCCAGTGCACATGATTTTATTGACGCAATAAGTCATTAACAAAAAAACATGTCGTACCAAGATCCTCCAACCACTCCCGGTCATCTTTCTTGTCTTTTCCGCTAGTAGTAACAACCGAAAAAAGTGTTCCCATCACAGTTTTGCGAAATAAACCAATTTTTATTTGGCCAACAAACCTCCTTATTTTGGCGCCAAAACCTTTTCCGTTCAGTTCAAAGTTCAATGAAAAAATACCTTAGTGATCCCAAGATGAATTTAAATGTAATCATAACTCGTATTAATTCAATTCCAAATGTAATCAAGCGACAAAAGTTTTTTTTTCAAAATTGACGTGTGTCCATTAAACTAATTTATTTTCGGCATGTCAAGTTGCTCATTTATATGGTCAATGAAAGCGTGACTACAGAGGCACATTTCTTTTAGCCACTTCTCAATCAGAACCGAAAAAGTCAGAACATGCCATTCAAGTATAGTTCAAGTAATGTTCGTTTTTTTTGTTTCAAAGCAGCTGGTTACAATGTCCCAATAAAATCACCAGCTTTCAGACAGCCTGTGGGAAGATGCCACATTGCTGATTTGTGAACCTCCAGATCAGGGTTGCTTCTCACTGACATGCACCACAAGCAGAGTTCACCCTATGAGGACCAGATCGATCTGTGTGTTTCTGCAGAGGCCGGAGAAATTCACGGGGGAGAGGAACAGAGACAACCTGGTTCGCTTCTCCATGCAGTTCATCACTACAACCGTCACTGAGCTGTGGCAGGGTGAGCTCATCCTTCATCCATTTTCAGACCAAACACTTCAAATCTGTCAACTTTTCCGTCAACCACGGGAAAGTTGACATCTACAGTCTTTATTGTAAATTCTATCCTGCTTTCGTTTAGTAAATTGCACGCAGGTTTTCTATTTTGTTGTTTTAAGATGAACTGGTGAGAATTTTGTGGCTTTGAATCTCTGGCTTTTGAAAAGCTTTGACCTGCTGATGTCAGCTTTAACCCTTCTCTCTTAATTCACAGTTTGTTTCTTTGATTTCAAACCACTTCTCTACACACCTTGGAAGGAGTTTCTTTCAGTTCAGCTTCTTATTCCCTCTTCTTCTCCAGGCAATGTGTTCACTGAGATAGAGAACGCGTTCTCGTCGGGACTCGGCTGGCTTATCACCTTCTGCTCTGATACTGGAGGTAACATAGACTTTACCGGACACAGCTGTCAGTGCAAAACATTAGGCTAATAACACACACACACACACACACACACACATACACTCCTGTCATCAGAAATATAATTAATAACTTTGTAGATTTCTTCTCTACATGCTGACACGTGTCTGTCTTTCTCAGATTGTTTGGAGCCCAGGACACGACAGAAGCTTGCTGGAATGTTGGTGAGAAAAAAGCTGAATTGGTTAGATTTTAATATCATCAGCCGAAAGAAAAGAGACACAACAAAACAGTGAGCCAGGAGGATATCCAAATTCTTGAATTGGTTATTGTTTTAAACCTGTAGACAAGTAATGTTAGGTTAGTTCGAACCTTGTGGCACCCCACGAAAATCTTTGCAGAGATCTCTGGTCTGAGTGATGGTTGTTTGTATTTAGGATGGTCTTGTTAAGGTGGGATGGATGGACTGCACCACACAGCAACAGCTCTGCGACAGTTTTCAAGTAAGACCTACCTGAAGTAAATGTTGTTTTTTACGGTACGTGTAGTTGATTTTTTATTTATTTTTTTTAATTCTTCTGTTTCAGGTGACAAGTGGAGCCACTGCTTTGTTCCCTCCTGGAAGTTCTCTAGATAAGCAAGGCAGCGTACTGGTATGATAGAACATGCTCGTATCTGATTGGCGTATTGTTGGAAATACAGTGAGTCATACTTCAGTTCATGTTGATGATTCTGTACATGTTCATGTAATTTAGTGGCTGAAGACTTTGGATAGCAGGGAGATCTACAATCAGGTCATCGATCATCTGCCTGATCTGGAACTGCTGACGAGTGACAGTTTCAAGGTAGAAACACAACTCAAGAGCAGCTGCTCAATTAGATTTTATGTACCGTACAGTAAATGTTGAAATCTTAACTATTTGCAGGAGAAACTGGCCCATCATCGCTGGTTGATCAGTTTTATGTTCAGTGGCCGATCGGCCTCCAGCGAGTACAAGAAGCTTCAAGCGTTTCTTCGAAACGATCACATACAGGTAAGCGGCCTTTCTGCTCAGCTTCTAGTCTCAGCCTGACCGTCCCAACCGGCCGTTTGTCTGTCCAGGTCGGCAGAGTGGACTGCGTCTCAGACTCTGAGCTGTGTCACACTCTGTACATCCACAAACCCTGCGTGGCTGTTTTTAAAGGACTGGGAATCCACGACTTTGAGATCCACCACGGTCAGTACCGCAACTCTTTCATTTAATCCTATTACTGCCTGTTTGCCTCTTTCAATGCAGTCGGTTTGTTTCAGAGTGTCTGAATGTCCGTGGTGTCCTGTGTCCGTATGCAGGGAAAGACGTATTGTACAACATCGTGGGTTTTGCGAGGGATAGCGTTCGTGCTCATGTGACAACGCTAAGGCCAGACAACTTCCCCTCCAACAGGAAGGAGCCCTGGCTCGTTGACTTCTTTGCTCCGGTTTGTAAAACCTTCTGAAACTGTAGACTGAAATCATTTCTGTTCGTTAAATACCAAAAAAATAATGAAATAGGAAGTAATTTTAGGGAGTTTATTGTACTTTGATCAAATTCAGATTCATTAAAGGGGTAATATTATATGCAATTGACTTCTTGGTTAGTTCTTGAACAGGAATTGAAAATTATGTAAAAAAAAAAAAAAAATGAAGAAACATCTAAAGACCCAAGCTTCCAAAGGAGGCTGTAAACATCCCTTTGTAGAAGAACAACAAAGTCAATGTTTTGGAGAGGACAACACAAAACCTTGATCTCAGTTCCATAGAAAATGTGTGTTTGATCAAGGCAGCCCACAGACCTGATGAAACCCATTCCTGATCCATTCCTCCAGTTCTGTCAGGAGGAATGGATCAGAACTCTACCAAACTATTGTGATCATCTTAAGGAAGGAAACCCAAATCTTTTGGTCCAAGTCTTGCATTTAAAAGGTAATTTTTCAAAATACTAAGGAAATCTAATACGAATATTTATTATTTTCAGTAGACCTGGTTGGGAAAACAAATTGGTAATTTGTGTTATAATGTACTTCTAGATTTTGATATATCCTAGTAGATTTTTAAAACGGTTTCAAAATAGATGCTGTTGCTATTTTTAGTTGGGTTTTATCTGTCTAGTAACATGTAGGATTGTGGATTTCCTGTTGCTTTATAAAATCACAGGAAGAAACTTGTCACATGGCTGAAAAGAACCACGTCATTAGCTGTAAACACGACCAAAACCTTAGCGTGTTTTGTAGTTTGCAGTCTTCTGTGAAAAGGTCCACCAAATCTCTGTTTGCATGATGGACGGGTTCCAGTTCTACACCCAGAACACAAACACTCACAAGCAAGGCATAAGCATATGCAAGTCACACTCGTAACTGGAAGTGCAAGTATTTGTGTTATGTATATGTAATTTCTATTCTTCTGCAAACAGTCAAGAAATATAATTATATCAATCCAACTTATATCTGACCCCAAAACAGCTCAGTTTCTACACATTTGGGTGGATTAAAAATATTAATCTTGGTTGCAGTGGTGTCCTCCATGTCGAGCCTTACTTCCTGAACTGAGAAAAGCTTCCATCCAGTTGGCTGGACAGATGAAGTTTGGCACCTTGGACTGCACCATCCACCATGACTTGTGCTCCACGGTAGGCTCAGACCCTCTGGGTGTTTTGAGCTCAGGGATAAAGCTGTTGGTCATCCGTGACCCTCTTTGTGTTTCAGTATAACATCCAGGCGTATCCCACCACGGTCATCTTTAACGGCTCCTCCATGCACGAATACGAAGGACACCACTCAGCGGACGGCATCCTGGAGTTCATACAGGTCATATTTAACTGTCCATCGGGTTCCGTGTTGTTTTTTAAAGAAAGAAACCAGACAGGTGATTTCTGTTCTGTTTTTATTTTTGCTTTTCCAGGATCTGGTCAGCCCATCTGTGCTGGTTCTTGATCCCTCCAGCTTCATAGAGAAAGTTAAAGGTACAAACTTTAAATGAATGTCAGGAAAAGTGTTCGGTCATATGGACAAGAGGTGCAAAAATAATATGTCTTTAACATTTTCAGATCCTCTTAAATCTCCTTCAGCATGCTCTGGTAGAAGTGCATCAGTGTCAGTTCAGTGTAAGCTTTAACCAGGTTGGGTGGTGATGTTGCAGGCAGAGCTGCAGGGCAGACCTGGGCGGTGGACTTCTACGCTCCTTGGTGTGGTCCCTGTCAGGCCATGATGCCTGAGTGGAGACGCATGGCTCGGGTATGACAGCAAATACACAAATTCAAAAGAAGGCTAAAGGGATCAGTATTATGTAAAATTGGCTTTTTTGAGCTTCACATCTTATGACTCCCGCATCAGAAACATACCTAGACTGTTGATTCTGTCATGTATCTTTTAGGAATCTTTTAATCCCGTAGCATGCAATTATGCTCTGCAAATTGCATGATGGAACCTAGCTCCACTTTCAAGGACAAAGCTCCACCTCAGAACTACAGTTCCCGTGCGAGTCCCCCACTAAGCTCCTTCAGACTAGCCAGCAGCAATTAGCTAACACCTGGTGGAACTGTGCATTAGCTGAGCTTGTCAGAGGAGCTACTTCTCAGTGCAACACTGGTAAAAATGTTGTTAAAGGGTTAATAGAGGAGCCATGTTGTAATGACTTTGTGAAGGCGGAGTTTCAGAAAGAGCAGGAGTTCTTAAAGATACAAACACCCAATTTCAAGTCATTAAATTATAAAGTCAAATTTATTTAAGTAATTTTTGGTATTTACAACATTTTTCTAACAACTGAAGTCAGAAGTTTCTTGTTGAGTTTCCTTCATGCCATCATTTTGAATGACAGCATGATACAAATCACATATGTTATTTAATCACATATGTAATTTTCAATCAGTTTAATTAATATTGAGTTGAACAGAGAATCCAGGTCCCACCACACATACAGAAGATGAACACAGAACTGTTTTCCACAGTGACAAAAGCCACTGAATGTGGCCCCAATAACTATGAACAATTCAATTGAACAACTCCTCTTAAATGATGACACGTTCACATCTAATGTTTTCTGGTTATTTGCATAATGATTAGTCAAAACGGCCTCTGATGGATGTGTGTTTCCCACCAGGGGAACCAGAGAGGAGAGGAAGTGCAGTGAAAGCTGTCTCTCCTCACTCTGTCTCTGTCTTGCAGATGGTTTCAGGTCAGATTCTGGTGGGTTCAGTGGACTGTCAGCGTTTTCAGACCTTCTGCCAGAGTCAGGGAGTGAGGGCGTACCCTGAAGTCCGTCTGTACTCTGGGAGCAGCAGGCAGCCAGACCGCTTTACGTAAGAATCAGCCCCAGATTCTTCTTCTGAAAAGAAGAGACAGAAGAACAGTGATGGGTTTCTCTCTGCAGGAGTTACAATGGCTGGCACAGAGACGCGCATTCTCTCAGAGCATGGGCTCTCAGGTAGCATCTTTATCCGCCTTGACTTACTTCTTAACAACCTGCTTTTCTTCCCACCTTCTGTTCTCTCTTTTTTGCTCTTTTAGGTAGGTCCCAAATTTTCTTCTCCTGCTGATCTTTCATATTATCCTTCCCATTTTCCTTCTTTCTTACTTTCTTTGTTTCTTTTTTAGTTCTTTCTTTCTCAAATACTTAATTATTTATTAACTTAAATACTTATTTGCTTAACCCTCCCTCGGTCTTAAGAGATGGGGTCAGTTGGATTGAACCCATGTGCGTTTTTCCAAGTTTTTTTTCCTGACCGTGACATTTGCTGCTCTTCTCCCGAGCGTCGCACTAAGACCACACAAGGGTTAAATACTTATGTACATATTTACTTACTTAAATACGCACTTACTTGCTTGAATACTTACTTATTTACATACGTACTTAGATACTTACTTACATAATTACTCACTTACTTACTCACTTAATGACCTCATTGACAAATGAGGTCAAGAAGGTCTTCTTCTTTACCTCATTTGAGGTTTCATGAGTAATCCAGAGTCAATGTTTGGTCTGTTAACGGGTTAATGGAATGAGGTGTTGTGTGTAGTTCTTTGCCCAGAGCATCAGTGGATCTGACTCCAGAGACGTTCAGATCCCAGGTTCTTTCGGGTCGGGATCACTGGGTCCTGGATTTTTACGCCCCATGGTGTGGACCTTGCCAACACTTCGCCCCAGAGTTTGAAATCTTGGCTCGGGTGAGACACATTTATCAACAGTTCATCCCAAAATTATTCTTACCCCGAGAAGATATAGACCGAAAATGAGTAGTTTGTTTCTGATAGGAAACCAGATATTACATTCAGTCGGTAAAATAAAACAAATGTGTGTGGCAACTTGACTCATAAATGTTGTTGAGTTTTTAAAGGTTGTCTGTGTTCTCAGATGGTTAAAGGAGAGGTCCGGGCTGGGAAGGTGGACTGCCAGGCTCATCATCAGACGTGTCAGTCAGCTGGAATCACCGCCTACCCGACGGTCCGATTTTACCCAAACCTGGGAACACGGAGGGTGAGGACACAGACACTCCCAGCAGAGGGCGCCTGTGATTCAACCGTTCTATTTTACCACAACTAGAACAATAATAACCTGTGCATGTTACTACAGTATGAACACAGTGGGGAGCCCATTAACAGCCGGGATGCAAACACAATCGCCGACATCATCAGACACCGGCTAGAGAAGCTGTCACCACGGTTACACAACACACCAAAGGTAGCCATCTTTTCAGTTACAACTCAAAGTTTAAAGTGTCTCCTAAGGTAGAATCAGACTATTTTTCTGGCTCTGCTTGCTTTGTAGGATGAGCTCTGACAGACAAAGAGGTGCCATAGAAGACCAGCAACCTGATTGGTCAGAGGGAGGAATGTATTTGGATTTGATTGGTTCGGTGAGTCAGCACTCCAGGAGTTGACAACAGATGAGACGGTCTAGTCACCGACTGATGCTCCTGTCTTGAATCAACTGAACTCTCTAGCCTTAATTTTATCCATTTGTATTTTGTCTCCAATGTTTGTATTTACTCTATGAAGTAAACCTGTGAGACAGTATGGAATATTGTACATGTTACTGATACAGTTGCACACTCAACCAAATGAGGACACACTACTGTTCTGAAGTGTTTCTGAAGGAGCATTTTCAGAAACAACTTTATGTTAAAAATAACATTTTTGCAGCCCCATCTGTGGTTTTATTTGGTTTGTTTTAAACAAATATAAATATTTTTTTGCATAGATAAGCCAGACCTAAATGTAAACCATTACTTTCTTTATGTGTCATTTTATTTGGTCCTGACTTTACTGGCTGTGTTGTTCTGATGGGGAACAAAAGTTCTGGGTGCCAGCTTGTTAAAAAAATATATATAAATTGACAATTACACTTATGATAATAGCAAATTTATATATAAAAAAAGAATACAAATGCAAATTGAAACCAATAAAACATTCTTTTTTTAATGTTACACAAATTGAATAGGTTTTTTTTATTTGCTTTTTTAACATTAACTTGCAAAAGTATGAACACTGCTTAAACTTTTTTAAGTGGTGTAACCTCAACCTCAATGAGTCGTGAAGTCTCTCACAACTTACTGAACTTTCAGCTATAGAAAACCTGTGGAATTGACAGAAAAATTGTATGTTTTTAATTTGATGATTGTGTGGCCCCTCTCTCCACCCTCAAATGCCGCCCTGGGAAACTGCCCATCTTTGGCTCCTATCAAAAATCACCATCAAACGAGCCAAATCTCCATTAAACTTATTAAACTGGTATATTACTTCCTGCAGTGCTGTGGCTTATCCAGAGGATTATTGTTGAACATAATATGTTAAAAAATAAAAGTTGCCTCTGCATAGGGCTGAAGCCAGGTTGATGGCATTGATTTTTCATCAGATAACCTGTTTAAATTCCTGTCTCTAAAACTTTGAATAATATCTGTAGATTCCAGTAGAATTTATTTGTTTAATCTGCAGTCAATAATAACAGACCACGTGTGGATTTTTCTTTGAAAAAGCAAAACATTTAGATACTTTTCAAGCACTGTAAAGATTCTTTTTTTTTTTTTTTTTTGCCAATGCTCAACTTGGCCAGCAGGTGTCACTCTTTGCATCATGGAAGACGTTGTGAACGACCAAATATGGGTTTATAAAATTAAATGTTTAAATTGAGTTATTTTCTGAATGTAATTTCCGAAAATAACATTCAGAAAATGTTATTTTCTGAATGTGAAGATGAAGATGATAACATCTGGCTGCACTGAAATGATTCATAACAGAAATGTGTTCATTTGAGCCTATTGGTGCATAAAATGCCAACTTTTCATTTAAAAATGTACTTCCACTGCACATTCGCTGGGGTATTAATATGTCACACTAAAATCTGCCACATTAGTCACCACTGACAATGCCAACCAGGGACATTTAGGAACTGGAGTTCTTGGCAAATTAATGTTGAAAGAAAGAAAAGAAAAACAGATTAGGATAGAAACACGTTATTGTCCCACAGAGATGAAATTCAGGTGCAAAGCGGCCACAGTTATTGCAAAAGTGTTTTATCTTTTTATGGACAACAGATACAAACTGACTCGTTTTATAAGTGTGAGCTTTAAATTAGAACGTCCCTTTGTTTAAAACAATAAAATAGTGGGGCGCGCTGTGGTGGTGCAGGGGGTTAGCACTCCCCAGTCCCTCGATGTGGACATCGCGGGCTCGACTCCTGGGCCCAGCGACCCCCGCCGCATTTCCCCTCTCCCCCCCTCCAGCCCACCATCATAGCCACTAGTGCTGCTAAAAACTCTTTGGGGAAAAAAAAAATAGTCCCAGGAGGCGAAAATCATGCTCTGATGATGTTTTGTTAATTGATAACAGGCTTTGCAGCTTCCCGCATCCCTTGGTGCCCATCTCAAAGCATCAACTATAAACATAGCTTGTCTAGTCTTTGCTATCAATAGCTGTGTTTCCATTACATATGTTCGCAAATTTTTATCTATATTCTGGTAATGTCGGAAAAAAAAAAAACACAATTACACAATTGCGGTGTTTCCGTTAAATAAGAAATTAACATCACACATGAGTAAGCTTGTTCATGCTAAAGCTAGCGCTAGCGTTCATGCTAGTGTATAAACAAGCTGTGTAGAAGAAATACACAAAGGTGGCTCAGCCCAGCAAGGGAGGAGGCAAACAAAGCCTGGCGGGCCACCAGGCTCATAATACACTGCGGGAAACCCTGGACAACTCTTCCCACTGAGCTCCAGCCGCCCATTGTTAGTATCTGGTTTAGTGTTTAGTTGTTATTTCTTAAACTCTGGTTTCTACTATGTTTTCTCCGTTGCTGGCCAGTACAAGCCTGGCATTCTAGCTCCTAAAGTTACAGCGCTTGCCGCCAGTTTGCTGTAAGTTGCTACGTTGACAAGAAAACACCTCTTTTGTTATTCTTCAGTTCTGGAAATAAAGGGCTTTTTATATGTCATTATTATTCATGTCAGCAGTGTAAATGTTACCACCAAACGTGTGGCCAGAACAATCACTCCTCTCCCGCTTGCATGCAGCAACGAGCCAAATCTCCAACCGTTCAACAAGAAAAGTGCGTTATTTTATTTATTTATTTTTTTTCCTGACATCATCCTCCAAACATTCGCAGGACTAACAGGTTGGTTCCCACAGCGCTGGTCCAACTTGCAGCTCCATTTCACATCATGAAACAATAGAAAGACTCACACAGTAAGTGGTTCCAGTGGTTTATGGAGCAGGGCTGCGTCAATGCTGACCTCCCAAACAAAGGGAAAAGCCCTGGTCAAACAATTCCCTAGTGGGAAAGTACCTCAGGTCGTTTAGTTAATTGCAGAATAAGAGAACATTGTAAGTTCTGGTCTTTCCAGGGAGAGAATTTATTTATTTATTTATTTTGGTTACATAACTGAAACATAGTCGTTGTCTATATTTCTACACACAAGATTTTTCTCATTCACTGCCGTAACTTACAGCAGTGAATGAGGAAAGTGTTAATAATGAGCCATTTTTATGTGCTCCCACTTTAGAACTGAAGTATGAAGGTAGAACGGCAAAATTCAGCAGAAGGATGGATTGTTGTGATCATTAGACATACAACTTTAGATCTGGTCATTGTGGTCTCAAGTGCCATTAATAGTCACGTTTTTCATAACTCTATGCAATTCTTAATTTCCAGGTGGAATGATAACGCAAGAAGAAGTGAAGCAATTATAAACAACAAAAGGAGACGTCTCTGTCTATTTATGATAAATGTATAAGACTGACAAACAAATTTTATCAATTAACTATTTATATATGCATTTTTTATTCGTTTTTTTCTTACAGACAAGGTTCTATAATGGTGTTAAAGTATAAAAGAAAATGTTTTATTACTGTTGTGTTGACAAGTTTAAAATACTGACTGGCTTCATGTAAGATGTGTGGAAATTATTAGCAAATAAAACAAAGTTCACCACAAAAATAATAAACCTACAGTGACATTACATTCACGCTGATTAGATTATCTTAAATAACTGGAAAAATGTTTTTATTAGAAACATATTTAATAGAATCACTTTCCTTGATGGCAGAAGACATAATATTGATAAAATTCCATAAGTTTCAGTACCATTGAAAAGTTCAATTACTCTTCAGATGCTTTATTAGACTTTCTTTCTGTTAGTTATGATGATTTTCTGCATACAGTGAATGCAAACATGACTTTTAAAATTAGAACATTACATCAGACTAACAAAAACTACTTTTAAAACTTGAGATGTGGGCTTAATGAGCAGTCTAATACCGGTGTCTAATACCTGCTTAAATATTGTTTTAAAATTCTTCCTTTATTCCTCATCGGAGGACATATTATGATTTATCTTGTATCTTAGCAACAAGCCCCTGTAATAAGCCAACTGGCCAGTGGATGTCAGTATGGCAAAGCAGAAACTGTTCTGGGAAATTCTATTAACGCATCTCTAATGTTTTATCAAAAAAAATTTGAGATGTTTTTATTTCAGATTCACCTTCTGTCCATTTTATTAGTCTGCCAGTTTAGATCCCCCATCTACATTTTGGTTAAAAGAAAGGATCTAGAACTTTTCATATCAGGACATAATAAAAATAAAAAAAAGATCTGCTTCAAAAATAATTTCAATCCATTATTTTATTTAACCCAGTGAGTTACTAGGAACAAATTCTTCTTCACAACAACAACTTGACGGGGAGGGAAGTGTGGAAAAACCCAACAGGTTCCATCATGTCATTATTCATAGATGAGCCAAACTTTGAGAAGCTGTGTGAACAGAAAACAGGCAGCATGATCTGTTAGCATGTTTCAGCAGGGACAATCAATCTGACATTCAGGGACATTTAGATCCAGGTTCCTTTTCACAACACTTCCTCATTGTTGCAAGACCAAATTTGAGCAAAGCTTCAATTGTTCTCATAACAGTGTCCTGTAAGTGTGCGAAGTGTGGCCCCGGGGGCCATTTGTGGGTTTTGTCCGGTTTCTAACCACAAGTAAAGAATGGTAAAAAAAACAAAAACAACTTATGACCTCAAAATTTTGAAAATGTCTGTTCTTTTTAAAAAGCGACAGTACAAAGCCCTTTTCATGTTTTTGCTATTTAATGAATTACAGATTTTGTAAAATTTGGTTTCTTGTTGAGGAGATAAAATAAAAAAGAATTACAGTATTTACATTTTTGCATTTTTACTGTAGCTTTCCATCAGGTTATTCGCTCATCAAGTGTTGCCTTGATTCATGCATGTTTGAGAAATCCTTTAATCTCCCGTGGCAACCATTCAGCTGTGCCAAACGCTTTGTGGGACCACTTACCCCCCCCCCCCTCTTCCGCGACTCCCCCAATCAGCTCCTTCAGACTAGCCAGCTGCAATTAGCAAACACCTGGTTTAACTGTACTATCTGCTGAGCTCATTATAGGAGCTACATCTCAGAGCAGCGCTGGTAAAAAACATTGTTACAGGGTTAATAGAGGAGCCATGTTATGACTTCCTGGAGGCGGAGTTTCAGAAAGAGCGGGAGTTGTTTTAAAGTGACAGTGGCCCAAATTTGTTTTAAGTCATCTTTGATAAACACAGTGTTTTTACAAAAAATGATGGCAACATAGTTATTTGATTGTGCAATAAAATGTCTCTATGTGCCCGAAAAACACATAACACCGCCCCTTTTAAGGATTTTGTGGCCCACCAGTGAATGAAATTTGTGACTTTTGACACCACTGGTTCTTCAGATCTATTTTCCATAAATCCAAAACAAGCCCAAAACACCCCCCACACCCTTCAACCACCGCCTTACAGTTGATTTAATGTATTTTTTACTGATTTGCTGGGTTCAGATTTCTACAAACATGTCAGAGTGTTAAAACACTGATCTCTTGGTCTCATTTGTCCACAGTTGTGTTGTAAGAAGTCTTGGGTTTCATGAGGATTCAATATCGGCAAATGTCAGTTTCTCGGCCCTCTTATTTTTGGAGAGAAAACGCAACGTTTCAAAAATAAACCACACTCGCTCCTAATTATGCGGCCATTAGGTTTAAACGCTGTTTATGCACGAAACAGAACCCAGACATCTGCTGACGTCTGAGTTCGGCAAGG
The DNA here is from genome assembly GCA_903067055.1 of Poeciliopsis paucimaculata. NCBI lineage: Eukaryota > Metazoa > Chordata > Actinopteri > Cyprinodontiformes > Poeciliidae > Poeciliopsis > Poeciliopsis paucimaculata. The sequence continues at coordinate 63,663 of CAEGAD010030666.1, forward strand.
GGAATGTTTTGCATGCAGAATCTTTAACAAATGAAACAAAATAAATAAGTAAAAGTCCAACCCGGTAGAATGGTTATAAAGTCGATTATTAAGTTATAGTTGATTGGGTGTTTTCACACTGATGGGAGGGAGAGCGGTGGCCAGCTCCAGCTGCTGGAGGAACACTTTCTTCTCTGTTTTCTGTCAACTGTTGGTCATTACTATAAAAATAAACTGACCATTCACCAATTTCTGTGTGCTCATCTGTAAGTGGAGGCTGGTTAATGAATTGTCTACAATAAATGAAAAATATATATAATATTAAGTCTCAAGTATATTTTTCGTTGGTAGGAACTCAATGTTATTAATGTGTCACGTTTAGACTGATTTTGTTCTTTTTCCATAAAGAAAGTATTCACACCCCTTCAGTTTTTCTCGTTTTGACATAAAAAAAAAAAAAGGAGGAGTAAACCCAGAGATTTTGAGATTAATCTCAGAACTTTTCTAGAAAACCACTTGGAAATTTCTGAGCTTGAATAGTCTAAAGTTTGCTTGAAGAAACGCAGCTGGTTTGAGATCAAGCTCAGACATTTTGTAGAAAAGTCCAGCAAAGTTTTGACTTTCAAAAGTTGAAATTCTTTGCCTTTTGGAAATTCTTCTGAGCCTCAAATGTCAAAAAATCTAATTCGATTTATGAAATTCAGAAATGTTTAGACTGACCTCAGAATTTGCTCAGGAATTTTCTACAGTTTTCAAGAAGAGAAAAAGAAACGACTGAGCTGGAAAACTCAATAAGTTGCCAGAAATTTTTGGGATTAATTTTAGAAGTGTTCCATTTTATTTTGGAAATTGTTGAGTTTCAAAATGAAAAAAAAAATTTCACTTTTGAAACTCAGAAAAATTCTGAGATTAATCTCAGGTGTAATGGAAGGTGGACTCCTCTGACCAGAGCACCTCTGTTTGTCCTATTGGCTTGTAGGAAACAGAAATGTTTGTCTTTCTGTTCCTTGTCCATAACTGTCAGATTTGTAACGTAACGATTAGGACTTTCCAGGCTCTCGGTCACGATATGCCTACAGAGAGATCAGATTTTTGGGCTTCAATTCTACCACAAACTGGAGCTTATCCACTATTTTGTCAACTCGTTGCCTCTGAATCGGTGACAGTCATCTGAAGCATCCCTGGTGGCTCGTCGTGAGGCCGATCGGTGTGAAAGTGTTCACTCCGAAACATGAATAGCCCCACTCAGCCTCCAGACACAGAGTTCACCTTATCCCAGCGCCAGGTGTGTTTCCAGTCAGCTGGAGGAGGATGAGGAGGCGTAAGAGCAGAAAATCCATGAAAACATTTTCTCTTCTCTCTCATGGCAACTGCAGCTGAGAAAACACTGCTGTGAATTAGTAGGCAGAAAACACTGGAAGCTCGCCTACACACACACACACACACACACACGCCCACGCCCACACACACACACACACACACACACGCCCACGCCCACACACACACACACACACGCACACACACACACATGTTTGCGCAGCTATCTTTGTGGGGACTTTCCATTGACTTCCATTCATTTATGCATCTAAACCTTACCCTTATCCTAACCCTAACCATTACATACCTAACCCTAACCCTAACCAAAACTCAATTCACACCTTACTCCTAAATCTGACCCCTGACCCAAAAACAGCGTTTCCCCTTGTGGGGACCAGGCTTCAGTCCCCACAAGGAGCAGTGGGTCCCCACAACATAGCATGTGTCAGGAAAACGGTCCCCACAAGGTATTAGAAACAAACGCACACACACACACGCACTCATTCACTCTTTCTCATGCTGCTGCTCTGTTTGGTTAAACTCCGTGGTCAGGATTACCTTATTGGGGGTGTTTATTTTTTGTGAATTTGTTGAGAATATGAATACTTATGTGAACACATTTTGTTCACATAACTGAAGCACTTTGGACTCTCATCAGAACCAGAGAGACTTGGGATAATGGAAACAGGGACCAGATGGGTCCACACCGCAGACTCACTGCGCTTTCTGAAACCCGTCAAGAAATGTAATCTGATGATTTGTGTCCTTGAACTGTCTCTGTTTTGTGTGTGTGTGCGAGCGTGCGCAGGCCTGGAAAAAGAAGAAATAGACGAAGAAAAAAAAAAAATGCATACGGGAATACAATCATAACATTTCATGAAACCATCACAAAAGGGGCAATTACCAGCATTTTAGAGGCAGAAACACCCAACATTTAAACCCAGTTGCCAGGAAAATATATTGCTATTTTTTCCCCTGCTGGATGGAAATCACAATTACACACAAAGTCGGTGTTCCGTGAACAGATATGGCAGACCTGCTCGAATCAGCTGGGCTCCTGGGGCAAATGGGACAATAAAAAAACAAAACAAAACACAACATGGTTTCTAAATAGGGCCAATTAACCAGGTGTTGTTAAAAGTAGCGCGGGAAAAATGTGCAGTTTGAAACGCAGGCGAGAAGTACCGAATTTTTCACACCTTTTTGTCGTGCTGACACCACAAATGTCCACGTTGCTAAGATCTGTGTACGTGCTTTTCAAACTTTTTTTTTTTTTTTTTACAAATACAAATCTGAAAAGGTGGCATGCATTTATATTTACTCTGAAGACCATAGCCCATATTCCTTCTGCTAAACTATAGAAATTATTAAGGCAACTTAAGTTTAATTGCTGCCTTAAAAACATAAGTGAACTCAAGTTTCTTTTTTTCTTTTCAACTTACAAAGATAAGTCACGGAAGTTACCCAGTTGATGATAATTTCGCAACTTGATGCAAGGAATTGTTCTTACGCACTGTAGAACATTATCCATTACCAAAAAAGATTATTCTCAAGGTAAGTTACATTTATGTCATTTGAGCTCGTGTAATCAGGCTGTACAAGTACCTACATTTACGAATCCTTTCAACTCACATGTTAAAATTAAACTATATTCATATCAATTATCTTTTTGAGTTGTCATGTTTGTAAGGAAGCAATTGAACTTAAAATTGCAATTTAAACTAAGAAACATTTTCTAATCGAATCCCCATTCTACACTAATAATCACAAGTTCAGCATTATCCTAAAAGGAAATACACTGAATACACCACTGTGTCTTGGTCTATCACATAAAATATGAAATGAAGTATATTTAAGTTTGGTGTTCACAAATTGTGCAGATTTCCAGAGGGGTGTGAATAACGGTGGGTGATGTGGACGTTAAATTTTACCTCGCTATTTCATGGTACTACGATAATTCCGCCACCTTCCAAAATGCGGTGTTCGATCGCAAACAAGCAATCAGAGCCAGGAGGAGGGTCTTAGTCCTGTCACTCACAGTTGTGTACGCGCTGCTCAGACTTTTCTCTTGCTCTGTGCTACGTGACATCTAGATCCCAGCAGCAGAGACTGCCGTGAAGGCTCAGGCTAATTAGCATGGTCACCTATGATGGTGGGGAAACAGTTTCCCTGGAACAATAACTTGTTTCTCCACCATTAGTACATTTAGCAGCACAGAAACGAGATTGATTCACAGCACTAGGCCCCTCCTTCTAGCTCTGATTGGTTGTTTCTGCCTGGGAATGTCACGTTTCTCCAGATGGCAATGCTAGCTCAAGGAGCAGGTGTTAGAGACTGATCTTGTCACATATTATCCGTCTCACAGATAATCAGGACATAGTGACAGTTTTAACAAACTTGTTAAAAAAACACGTTTTTTATGAAAACTACACACTACGAACTTCATCAAATGACCGACTTTAGATTTGATCTGACTCGTACTTCATTGAAATTGAAATGATGTGGTTGGTAGACATGTCAGGCTGCAGCTTTTCTGCGACTCGTTCATTCCACTCACGCGTTCTGGTGAATTTATCATCTGGGGTGAAAGTCAAGCAAATGTTTCTAATTCCAAAAATCCGCGCTTGTTATGGCTCGCCGTGAGCTTGCATAAAACTCCTTTAAAAACCGACCAGCATCCCACTACACAGAGCTCTCTGTTCAAGGACAGATTTCCGAGCCACTTTTTCATCTCGTTATGTGCCTGACTGGATCCAACACATGAGCCATGTTGACAGATTGATGTTTATCTGCAGCCTGAAAATGATTTTCCTGCCTTTACAGTGCCTTGAAAGTATTTCAACTTCTTGAACCACATTTTGTCATGTTACAACAAACTGGCAAATATTATGAGGGATTTTTAAGCGACATGCCAAGAAAATCTACTGTACATGTGTGAAGAGGAAGAAAATGTATAATTTAAAGAGGTAGTGTTTTGTAGAATTGACTTTTTTGAGCTTTGCATCATGTAATTCCCTCATCAAAAACATGCTAGGAGTGTTGCCTTGATTTTTTAATGTGTTTGAGAAATCCTTTAATCTCCCATGGAAGCCATTCAGCTGTCTGTGCAAAACGATTAGGTGGATTCAGCTCCTTCAGACTAGCCAGCAGCAATTAGCAAACACCTGGTGGACCTGAGCATCTGCTGAGCTCATTTTGGGAGCTGCTTCTCACTGAAACGCTGGTGAAAATGTTGTCATAGGATTAATAGGACAGCGATATTGTAATGACTTCCTGAGAGAGTAGGAGCTTTTTAAAGAGACAGAAGCCCAAATTAAAGGCGTTAAATCAGGAAATAAAATTTCTTTTCAGTCATATTTGATATATGTGGCTGTTTTAAACAACTTAAGGTAACATAGTTAATTGATTGTGCTAACACACAATACATATAAAACACATAATACTGCCCCTCTAAGCATTTAAAAAAAAAAACGTGTAAATTTTGGGCTTCGAAAGTTGAACATTGTGATTAATCATGAATAATCGCAGTGTTAAAATGTAATTAATCCGGTTAAAATTTTTTATTGATTGATGGCACAATACATTTTTTTTTTTAAACTTACAATGCCTTTATTTTAATTTTAATGTCAGCCACACAAATATTTGATTTGGGTTTTTCTCATGTTTTTACCGCTAACCCTGTGTGGAGGCCAGACGCGCATGTCCTACGCTACATGTTTAGCTTTGCTTACAGGTCCAGTGAGTGAAAATGACCGCTTGGGGCTGTTTCCCATGTTTCTGTGTGGATAAAATAATTTCTGGAAATGATCTCATATGGATGATAGTTTTTTAAACTGACAACAGGTTTCAGGTTAAAAACAAAATCATTCCCGTGTAAACGGGTTATGAAGTTGGAGTTCCAAATAGAAGCTAAATTCTTTATTACACTGAATTTATTACATAGTATCTTTGGTCTGGTTTCTAGTGAAATTAGACAAAACAAACAACAACAAAAAAACCCCACCTGAAACAGGTGAGAATTAACTTATAAGTAACTTATGAAAAAATACTAATTCCACTTATGCTTCATAGAATCAATATTAAGGAATCTTTTACCTAAATACAGCTCATATCTTGCAGAAAAGTTTCTTGTAATTTCCCTTTGTTTTACTTTAGGTGTACTAAGACTTGCATTCGGAACTAGACCAACAATACCTGGTCAGATTGTGTGTTCGTGCAGTGTGCAAACTTCAAAGTCAGATTCAGATTTTCTACCCTGAGGGCCTGTCGCCCTGGCAACTGTTAAAAAAAAAACACGCAGAAAGAAGTTGCCTGTGAATTGGTCTCCGTTTAAAATTCACACGGCCTGCATGTTGAACCCACGAACAGAATGAAAGAGCTAACTAATAAAAACCAAACACAACACACAACCTCACCCTGTCTAGGATTTGAGACTACGTCTGGGCCTCCACTACGTCGTCGTCAGTTTCTGGGTCTTTGTAAATTATGAGCAGCTGGTTGTTCAGCTTTAAGGTTTCCCATGAAATTAAACAATATGAACCATGACCACATTGTAAGCAGCTGATTTAAGTTTATTGTCTACTAAAAAAGGAGGGTTTCCGATCCAGAACCCAGAAATCTTTGGCAACAGTAGATGTTCTTGTTTCCGTGTTGGTAAACGCTCTTTCATCTTCAAGCTGAGTGAAGTCCAGTTCGTGGTTCCAGATCCATTATGAGAAAACCCACATGGCTTTGCTGTCACTTAATGTCTTCTCTCCAATCACCATGGCAACTTGGGCCTCATCCAGGATTATGCAAAATCAGAATCTGGAGGGGAGCAATCGAGCCAATATGGCTGCCTTTGAAAAACGTTTGGTCCGAAAACAAGAGGAGAAAAAAAAAAATCATGCATTTGCCAACATATTTAAAGCGCCGCCTCTTCACTCGTTTGTATATACATACATACATACATACAGAGACACAATAACAAAAAACACACTGAATAATGTCTGTGCAAAGAAAATGACAAGGCAAAAATCTGATCCCAAACAGTCTGAAAAATGAAGAGATGAACTACATTCAGCTACGACAGCCTGTTATAGTGCAATATCAACACAAACACACACGCATCCAGTCACGCACACACACACACGCACGCACGCACACACACACACACACACACGTGCGCGCACGCACACACACCAACACACGCATTCAGACAGAGAGTGAGATCTCAGTGGCGACTTCGGCGTGAATGTGCTGGGGACGCCTGCAGGGCCTGATCCCATTTCTGGAGAGGAAAAAAAACCAAAGTGTGAAACTTCAAACCTCCAACAAGAGGTTCCTGTTCTTGTAAGACGAGGAGAGTCGACAGCATGAAAAGGTAAGAGAGCGCCACCTGCTTACTGCTTACAGTAGTAAGTCAAGAAGCAACTCAGAAATATAGTCTCAATATTTAAATGAGACTAATTTTGTCCTTTTCTACAAATTTCCTCTCAAACTTTTCAGAACAAATGCCATCTCAGTAGATGTAACGTTTTCTAAGTACATGTCATTTTCTGTGGAATGCAACTCTTTGCTCTTTGCAGAAAGTTTGCCTATTGGAAGACTTTTTTGTGGAGCATTTTGGAAATATTTAGAAGGAATGCAGCTTGGGAACTTACAACATCTCGGGGCAATGCTGCCTGACATACTATTGGCTGGTGTTTGCAAAATAGCCAATCCTGGAGTGCCAGTTTTTTTTCCTTAGTGCTGATTGGCTGAAGCCCAAAGAGTGTAGATGAGAAAGACTGTAGTCAATATGTGGAAAATGGTTTCCACTGTACATATTAATGCAGATGGAGGTACACTCTACCGGGTTGATGTACTGTAAAAACTTTAAGAAATTTTTCTGTACTTTCTGCTTCACGCATTGCATCATGGGAACAAAAACTCTTATGAGGTGCAAAAATTGGTTTGTGGCACAGATGGCATTAAAAGCAGCTACCTGGAGAATGGACTGTCGTTTTAACCTTTTCGGGACATCTGTGATATGTAAAATAAATCAACACTTTTTTTTTTCTCCTGAATTCAATCCTTTACTCATTTGACAGAGTAGCAGTTAACTGAGGTTGTCTGACTTTTGGAGACTGGAGTTTTTAACAGCGGAAATGTCTGCGAACGTAGCAGGAGATGTGCTGAAAAAAATACTGAAAAGTTTAGTTTTTAATGACAGAAATGTTTGTGAATGTATCGGGAGACGTGCTGAAAAAACATTTTGGTTTTGGATAAACAGAAACGTGAGTAAATTCGCCATGACAAATTGTCATATCACAATAAAAATCTGTTTTAGAGTTTCCAGGTTTTTTCAATTGTGCCCTTCATTGGAAATAGGCTAGTATTTTTTTTAAAATAGCAAATATTTATTAGGGTTGGTATGTTTAGGCACAGTACTACCATATGATATCCCACCCACTCTAATTGGCATTAACTTGAGGCTAGTTAGCTCTGCCTGCTAACTGGCTAGTGGAAAGAGTCTCTGTTGTGAATAATCAAGTCCAGTACAAACCTTGACTTTCCTGCGCATTTTGTCCTTCCACTTTTGCGCAATGGAGCTATCAATCAGAAGCAACCTACAGCCACAAGAAACATTAAGAGGTAAATAAAGTTCACAGTTGGACTTCTGAGCGACTCACTTCAATGGTAATCTACAGCATCAAACATCAAAGAAAGACGAGAAGGCCTAGAGTTATCGTCAAAGAACAAAAACACGATGACGGGAACACGTAGCAAGGTAAATTCACAGTGCGTTTCGTCTTCATGTGTCCAGGTTCCACAGATATCTACAATGATACTTTTATTATAACTATGCCACTCGTACCTGGACCTTTCTTCGTTCTCGTAGCCCATGATCAGATACTCCTCCCCAGCGGTGAGAGGAGGACACAGACAGGACGAGGAGTAGTAGAGCATCTGCGTCTCCTTAGGAATGTTGACCAGGGAGGACTTGAGCACCTCCTTCACATCCACCACCGCCGTGGGCTCCAGGCCACGATTTCTAACTTCCCTCACCCTCGCTCTGATAACTGAAGAGCGAGAGAACATAGCTAAATTTTCTCTTCTGGACAAATTCCCTCCAATATGCAGCCAAGAAATTAGAACATGCGTTCCAATGAGGTCCGCTTGTCAGACTAAAAGTGCCTTTTTAAAATAACCTTCCATCCCAGGGTAAATAAGAACCCTATGCAGTGGAGCAGGATTTATTTTCATTGACCAAATCAAAATATTATGGTTTCTTTGGGTGTGCCTCAAGGTCCCCCCGTTGGCCCCAAATGTTTTCATTTTACTATGTTAAATATAAGTCCAGTCGAACTGACATTTTTTACATAGTTCACAAATCCTTCTGGTGTCAAACGTTAAATAGACCAAAAGTTTGCTGAAACCTTCATTTAAAAGACACATGAAACAAATAAGTGATTTTTAGTGTCTTCACTGACCAGCTTACTGAAACCACTTTGCCCTTTCAGGAATTAATTTGATGCTTTCAACAGAAATAATACGCATCCATCATACTTTTACCTGATATTGGCCCAATTAATTCTCATACAGTGCTGTAGAAGTGTCAGGCCCAAAGACAGGATGCATTACTGGACCTCAGAGTGTTTTATTGAGAAGGATTATTAGTAGGAAGAGGAACTTGGAGCCTGGATGTTGACGGGTTTTTGTATAGAAAAAGTTTTAGATATTGTATTGTATATTGTATACATTGCACCTGAAATATCAATGATTATTATACATCACATTTTAAAATACGATTTTCAAGTCTCAAATCACTCACCGTAGTTATAGTTGTTGTTCACGTAAGTTTTCTGTCCCATTTTGACCGTCTTACACTTGCAGCGATCTAGAAACAAAACAAAAATATTTTTATTGGGTTATATTTGGCATTCATTTCGTTAGACCCTTAAAGCCTGCATTTATATACACAACCAGATTCTAAATTAATTAGAGATAGCTTGCTTTAATTTTCCATTTGCAATTAGTCCAAATTTAGGTGCGATGCTAATTAGCGACACTTGGCTTTTAATAGGAATAAAACTAATTTTCAAATCTCAGTCACAAGTTTTCTCTCTCCTGCCTGAAATGGGAAAAAAGGGACAAAAAGAGGGTGGGGCCTCACCTCCATTTGGCCCCTGGCAGTGAAAGCTGTTGGGGTCCATTGGAAAGTCTGGACTGGATTCTGTCATGGAAAAGCAGAGTTTGATTAAGGCCCAAACATAGGGTGGCTGGGAAAATTAATACATTTTTATGTGATTTGGCCCGTCATACGGGATTATACCACTAAAAATTATTATTTATAAAAACTCAGATGAAAGAGGAGATTTGTGAAAATTTTGTAACTGTGTTTGCGTGTATACATGGGAAAACAGAGATTTATGGTTCTATGTGCTGCAGCCTGTGACAAATAATGCACCAATATATAAACATACTTGGTTTGTCATGGTTCCCAAATCAGCATTGTCTTGTGTTTTATTAACTTCATATTCTAATGTGCTTTTTAAAAGTAACGTTGTCCAAATCTGATACTGATATCGGAAATTGGTATGATATCAGCCACAAAACAAAGAATCGGATTATATCAGTCTGCATCTAATATCTCCAATATTAGCACACTGATAGAAGTACTCTGCTCCAGCATTTAGTCCGCCCCGGTATTTTAATCCACCAGAGCTCGTATTCCACGGAGAACCGTTGGTTAATAATAAATGGGTCCGTTTCTTTTTGTATCTATTGTCGACTACTGTTCTCAGTTTGAGTGATGTCACTTGATCAACATTCCACACTACAAACTAAATAAAAATATTGTTGATATTTGCAGATGTCTTATCGGGCCAATAGTGATATTGGCGAATAATCAAAGATGCGATATTGGTATCATATCGGAGGTGGAAAAGTTGTATTAGAACACCCCCATTTAAAAATAGTTCAGTCTATATTTCTGTCCACACAAATGAACCTTCTCTGCGACATGTTGAACTCCAACCAGGAAGTCATCGTCGTTTTGAAGGATTCTGATTGGCTGACAGGTTTTAGCTTGGCGCTACACTGCCCCCTGTGGGTTTGGCATGTTTAAAACAACACAAAGGGTGTATTTGTTCGATTTAATGTGGATAAGACCTTTTCAGAAACCAAACAACAGTATTTTTTAAATGATGCAGTGTTTTTAGAAAGATCTGCTTACATGTGCACAAGGTCATAATCAGTTGCTTTTCAGCCCTTTAGCGACTCTAGTTAACACTGCTACGATAGCACTTTATATTTATGTTATCTTTGTTTCCTCTTGTTGGAAGGTTCTACGTAAAACAAGAAACTTTTGTTGTTTATTTGTATATTTTATTCAATTTTAAAACCTCACCTGGGTTACACCTGGAGGGGTCCTGGAGGTATGGGTCTGCAGAAACATGGAGGGAAAATATTCACTCTTTCACAAAGAAGCTGGTTTTCTTATATAGAAAAAGGAAGGTAGAACCTGTCGCTACACAGAGTAAATGAAATGATGTGTGACTGGTTTGGTGCGCTGGAAGAAACAGTCGAGATAGACTTGATGCTAAATGTCACAGATTGATCAAAACCTGTCAGATGTGAGATCAACAAGTGACTACAAGGCACCAAGCTGCTTTCTGTTCTTGTTGGAAGAAAGTTGCTGCTCAGATCCGCCTTCTAGAAAGTCCCGTTGCAGCAACATTTTTAATCAAACCCAGAGTCTGAAAAGAATCCCACACACGATTCCAACCGTGTGCGCTGCGTTTCATCACAGCTGTGGATCGGATCAGCGTGGCCTCGACTGAGGCCAGATGAGCTCCGTTGGGTGGGCTCGTGGTTCCCCCCTCCCCGCACACAGCGGCGCATTTGTTCGTGCCGTGTTCTGTGCCTGCTTTTGGACTTCGGGGGAACATTTTGAACGTTTCACCCTGGCTGAACCGCAACAAATCACAGTGAGAGGACAAACCAGAAGCACCCGCCACGTCCGGCGGGCCGTGGGCGTTTTGCCGCCGAGTCAAGGAGATCAGGATGAGGTTGTGTTTTTTTTTTTGGGGGGGGGTTGTTTTGTTTTTTTTCTTCAGGACTCCCCGCTCCCGGCTCCGCTCGGAAAGAGGCCAAGGACAGCGAGGGTTTTACTGAGTGTAAAACGAGTGGGCTGCGTTTATCAAGGAGCTCTTTGAGTAAGTCGGTGGGAGTGGGATCAGAGGGGGAAATGACTCATGCTATCTGTTTGTGAGGAAAGCAAAACAGAGCTGCAGGAGAAGGAACGCGGCTGAAAACGCTGATAGGACTCTGATTCTCTGGGAAAACGGGCCACGACTGTCAGAGAGAGAGAGATAGCCTGCTAGTAACTGATCCATAAAGCTCCTTCAATTTGTGGCATTTGCAGGCAGCAGGGAGTCAGTGGGACTTACTTGAATGGGTCAACTTTTACACTGCAAAAACACAAAATATTGACAAGTATTTTTGGTCTAGTTGCTAATGCCGATGTCTTATTACACTTAGGAAAAGGGCAAAGCTAAATTGCAAGTAATTTTTCAGCAAGATACAGGAGCTTGTTAATAATTTATTCACATTGACAAAAAAAAGTACAGATTATTATTTCACCTATTAGGAGAAAATGTCTCACTACAAGTGAAGTAATTAACCAATGGAACTAGTACTTTTTAAAATAAATATTTTTTTATGAATTATAAAAACATAAATCCTGAAAATGTGGCACGCATTTGTATTTAGCCCAGGAGTGTCTAGCGTTTGGTGTGGGGCCCATTAATGACCGTCTGAATTATTTTGTTTAGGCCTCAGGGGTCTGGTTGATGCAGATGGATACTTTTGTTATTATAATAATAATAATTATTATTATTTTTGGCTCTAGTTACCTTTATTTGATAGTGAACTGACAGGAAGTGGGTACTGAGAGAATGGGGAAGACATGCGGCAAAGATCACCAGGCAGGGAATCGAACCTGTGACGACCGCATTGAGTACTAAGGCCTCCATACGTGGGTTGTGCTTACCCCCTTTGCCACCACATCGCCCCGTACTTTTCTTATATATCTTTGCAAACAAATAAAATCATCCTGAAATCAAATAAATATTAAGTATACTAGAAACTTTTTAGGATTTACACAAGGGGTCACATTAACAGAAACTTTTCCATATTTGACTTTTAGTTTTTTTTTTTTTTAAAACGACAAAATAATCTGAAGTCTGTCTGTCATTTTGATGGACTACAATTTACACCCCTGACTACTCGGTGCAGATGAGAATTGCAGAATGTCCTCTACCCATCAGCCATTTTATGAATGATTATGTGAATACCTGGTCCGTCTGCCTTGACGATGGCCTCAGGTGAAATGCACACTCCGCGGTCGTACAGCGGCAGCTCGCTGCAAGCCAGGCTGTCGGGCCAGCTGTGGTTGTACCGCTTCATCACCGGCTCGCAGCCGGACTTTGCGCGCTCGCACACCGCCTTGCATGGCTTGATGGGCTCATGCTGGAAGTCGATGGTGCAGATTGGGGCGTACATGGCACACAAGAAGAAGAGTAGATCTGGACTGCATCCAGTACCTGGCAGAACAGGAAACCATAGAGTTGTTTTTTTTTTTTTAAATCAACCATTAAATTGCTTTCTTCACCTGGTTTGATTAGTTTAGATAGCTTTTACATCCATTATAGATTACATCTGAAATACCAAATTGGTGACATGGCTTTTCCTGTTTGATCCACAGTTTTCACTTCACACCATCCATCCATCCATCCATCCATCCATCCATCCATCCATCCATCCATCCATCCATCCATCCATCCATCCATCCATCCATTTTCTTTCATACGTGTCCCTAATGGGGTTGGGTGTTGCTGGTGCCGATCTCCAGCTACGTTCCGGGCGAGAGGTGGGGTCACCCTGGACAGGTTGCCTGTCTGTCGCAGGGCACACTTCACACCATTATTTATTTATTTATTTATTAAGCAGTTTTGAGGCACGGTGGCGAAATATGAAACTGCTGCTGCGCAAGTTACTCAACAGGTTGTTGCTAGGTAACTAAAGAAAGAGAGTGAGTTAGTTGATGCCACCAAACTTTCTTTCTTCTGTCGACATCCCCCAGAATGCTGTTCGGTTCTGGATCGGAGTTCAGTGAAATTATTGAACATTTTATTGGACTTATTTTCTATTGACATTGATCAGGTATCTATGGTGATGGATATTGCTATTGATTAATTGCCCAGCTCCAGTTTTTAGCCATGATTTAAGATTTAGTTTGAAGCATCTTGATGTCTTGTAGGTAGCATGGTGTTGAAAGAGGACGAAGTTCTAGTCTGTAGCAACATGAGAAATGCTTCAGTGTGACTTTATCAAGTTCAGAGAACTACAAACCCTTCACACTACATTCTGTCATTCTCCCATTCACACACGCACACACACACACCCACGCACACATTCAGAAGTTAATGGTGGTGAGCCACATCTGCCTTGGGGCACTCTGGCAGACATGAGTTGTGCCAAACAAGCTGTTTTACCAGTCCAACAGTCTGATCTTAATCTATAGTCACGGGATTTGGGTCTTGACCAAAAGAGCGAGATCCTGTAGAGACACTGAGCTGCGTCTCTTCACCCGATCTCCTGGCCTTCAAGATTGGATGAGGAACTCGGTTGTTCATTTGGAGCTCGGAGTAGAGCGCTTCCTCATCAAGAGGTGGTCTTCCACTGAACCTCCCTTTGGAGGTTTTCCAGGCGCCGCTTAAAACTCAGAGGAGGGAATATTTATCCCTTCTGACCTGGGAACGCTCTGAGATCCCCAAAGTGAGTTGGAGCTTTGCCAGGGGAAAGAGGCGACTAGGTTTGCCTCCACAACCTGGTTTCATAGAAGTGGACGACAATGGATGGATGGCAGTGAGGTACAATATCAAGAACATAAAGCAACTTCCTTCCTCTCCCAGGAGGCTCCTACATCTGCTAAATGGAAACATTTTTGAAGGATGCTTACTCAGTCTCAGCTCAGTTCATTTGAACTTGAGTTGTTGCTTTTTCCCCTCAGCAGCAATGACTTCTCTTACAGCCGAGCAGCGTGTTGCATTCAGGAACCGCAGACCGACCGCACGCAGGAGGTGCAGCGGGACGGTTACCGCGACTTCAACCCCGCTGCACGCTTCAAACAAGACGGAACCAGAAGAGGTTCAAAACAGGGTGGGAGATAAATCAGCCTTTTTATTGTAAAAGCATGCCTGAGGTTTGGCTGTGCGGCCTCACAATGAAGTCACAGAAAGATGTTGAACTCATAACCTGAAGCTGCTTCCTAAATGTTGGATCATGGGTCTCTCGTTGGGACGTTTTGGTTTTAGTTGGAGTTTTCTCACTTGTAACGTTTGAGACTCGCATGAACTCAGCTGCGTTCAGCTAATCCCAAAACGTCAGGAGGGTAGTTTGAATTCCTTAAAATTTCTAATGTTCTTCTAAAATGTATTCAGAATACAGTCATGCCAAAGTATTCATCACATTTTCACATTCTGCCATGTTCCAACCACAAACGTCTGTGGATTTTATTAAGTTTTCACCTCATTGACTGACATCCTGCTACCTTTAAGACTCAAAATAAAAACTTAAACCGAGGCTTATCAATAATATACGTCATGACAGACATGTGATCAATATCAATTAAAAATATATCCAGTAAGATGTTCTAGAATTTCACTGAACTTTGTGCCAGAACCGCACAGCATTCTGGGGGATGTAGGCAGAGGAAAGGCTTTAGCTGCTCAATCTCTCACAGCTTGCTAAGCTAGACTGGTAGCTTAACTTAGCTCTCTCACAACCCCTGATATAAACCATTTCATTGTTGCTATGGTGATATCTTTAGGATTATTGTTGTGCTGGCAGGTGAACCTCAGCCATATTCTCGGGTATTTGAAGGATTTCACCAGGTTTTCTCCCAGGACTGCTCAGTGTTTACCTCCATCTCTCAGCCCTCCAAAGAACCCCCACAGCATGACACTCCCACCACCATGTTTCAGTGTGGGGGATGGAATGCTGAGGGTGACAGAGTGCAAGTTTTCTGCCAAAGCAACGTTTCACATGCAGTCCAACATGTGATACCACACTTCCCCCTTCCACATTTTCTATGCCGGCAAATGGAAATTCTCTCAACTTTCCTTCAACAGTCGCTGAGTCGTTAGTCGGTTAACTAAAGCCCAAAATCTTTCTTCTTTTTCCTCCTCTATCTAAGAGAAGAAAAATTTCCTCCTCTTAAACAGAAGGACAAGACTGAAACGGTGCAGTTCAGTACAGCTGGTGAAATTCACATCCAGAGAGCGGCTGCGTTTTCAGTTCATTTCAAAATCAAAATATCCGAGGGCATTGTCCGAAATGTGGCAAAACAATTCCTTCTGCAATATCTGTAGAGGAATCGGAGAGCACTTTTTAAAGTAATTTGGAAAAAATGTATTTTTCAAATCTAAACCATAAATGTCCACTTAATGAAAATCCCAATCCTCAAAAGTATTCGGCGCACACAGAGGCTGGTGGGAAAAAGAAGAAAAACACAGACATGAGGCTTTACCGATGTTAGTGGGACTCATCCAGCAAGCAGTACGGATAACTGAACTGTATTTCCTGGCAGCTCATCCAGTTTTCTGCTTGAGGATCAGATGTTCCAAATCCAGTTGGATGTGCAACGGCAACAGAAAACAAGCGTCAACGAGCACAGCAGACGGCAACGTTTCGTCCCCCAGGAAAACTAAAAGCCACAATTTCTTAGCCAAATCAAGTTCTCCATTTTGTTGCAAGAGGAGAAAGTAATATTTACTATTCTCCCTGAGATATGTCCTGGAAAGGAGCATAAGTCGATACAAGAACAAAGAAAACCCTCACACAGTCAAATATCTTTGGTCTATAGACTTAGCTGGTGTGTGTGCAGAACGTGCAAATCTACCAAGTTTTTAGTGTGAATATCTTAGTTCACTCAAAATCAGACAAAACCAACTTACAAGTAACTTTGCAGCTATAAATAGGATCTTGATTTAAGTCAATAACTCCTTAATATTGATGAAAAAGTATTAGTTCCATCAGCAGATTATTTCACTTCTAATATGGGAAAAATGTCCCATTTTTCTAGTATGGGACATAATTTATATCTGTGGGATTTGTATAATGCATCACGGTGGCTCAGGTGCTCAGTCTTGGTGTTTGCACGTCCTTGTTTTCCCTGGCAGGGTTATCAAGGACGTGCAAACACCCTTGGCAGGCATTGAGAAACCTGATTATCTGAAAACCAGGGGGAAGTTCAGCACAACCGAAACAAATGTTCATCACGATTAATCGTGATGAATTTGTTATTAAAATTACCATAGACTAAATTAGTGACCAAGTAATTGTTAGCTGGAGTATACAGACTCAATTTTAAAAAGTCTATTTGCTGAAAGAACAACACACTCAGAGCAGCGATTAAACCAAAACTGTACAAAAACAAATACATTTTTCATTTAACATTTAAAAAAACTTTCTATGTCTGTATCTGAAATGTCCATTTTAGCTTCACCTGATTCAGATTCAATAAAATCTCCTGTTGCTGTCCAATTAGCTAATCCAGAAAAAAAAAAAAAAAAAAAAAAAAAAAAGACCCAGACATTTGGGAGTAAAACGCAACGGGGTTGAGTTAAAAAGAAAGCGGTGAGATTTTAAATGTTTGATTTTTTTAATCCATTTTT
>CAEGAD010030669.1:0-16523 GCA_903067055.1 Poeciliopsis paucimaculata
GAAATGAGGAAGGGAGGGTCAGTGGAAGCACCGGAGCTGAGCCTTTTTTCATTCAGTGTCAAAAACAGAAAGAAAAAGGCCGGAAGAAACGATAAAGCCGATAATTGAAATGAAGTCGATAGTTTTAATTTATTGTTCGATTAATTGATTTATTGTTTATTGCGACAGGCCTAGTGGGAATGATTGTATGTGGCCCTAACTATGGTACAAAAATAGCAGACTTTGTTTGTGGCTCAGGCGGTTCATCCAGATCAAAACTTGTAGTTACATTTTAAAAGGTTCAAAACTAAAAATATTGTTAGTTTTAAAAAAAATCTAAAACACAAGATATTCCTCTTTTATGAATATTTTATCTGTTTTTAATTTAATACCAAATAGGACTCTAACATCCAGTGAGTTTCAGTCAAAGCAGACTTGAATGCACATATTTAGTAAACATGACTACATTTTTTGACTTTGACCCACTTCCACTTTTTTTTCTGACTATAAACATAAAATCTAGACAAAGAAAACATCAGCTGAAATATCTAGGACACTGTATGATGTTTTTGTTTCTGATTGTTTTTTTCTAGACAAGATAAACCTGCAGGACTGAAATGAGTTATGAGTTTGTACAGACTTTATTGTTACTTTAAAATCCCAGGTTTAGTTTAATGATGCATAATTAAAAAATGGTTTGCAATAAAATAGGTAATGTATTTTTAATTTAACAAACAGAAAACACGTGTCATGGTTGGTGTTTGGGTGGACCCAAATGAAGGCAGATCAGAGGTGAAGTGAAGAGTTTTAATTTGGACTTGGAAACGGAGTGAGCTAAAACAACAGAGCCCAGGCTACGAACCTCATGAACTTGAGTGTAACAAGGTCATTGTTTGGCAGTGACTCACTAAGACAAAATGGACCTTGGGTAAATTTCCTCCACTGTAAAAATATGTAATTATCTGCAGATCAGCTGTTCAGATTGCTGAGAAATAAGTCTGTGTTCTGGTAGTCCAGCTTTTTTCAACCAAAACCGGTCTGATCACTTCTGGTAACGCTGCATCACGATGACAATTAAAGTAATGAGTTAAATGACTCAGCAAACCCAAACAGGAACTGCAGTTCATTTTTTCTGCCACTTATTGGCAACAAAAACAAGCAGAAGATTTTTCTTCTGTATCTGTGGCATATCTGATTAATTTCACCAAACTCTTTAATGTAACTTAATTATCAGATCAAAGTGAGTTCAGAGGGAATAAAGTAGAAGAGGGTTTAACTGCAACACAGTTTAAAACAAACTGAGTTGAATTGAGCTGTACATTTTTCTAAGCAGTGTTGGTAAATGTTTTCAAAATAATCAGTTTGAAACCATTTGAACATAATTCTTAAAATTCCCCATAATTCCCCATATAAAATTTAGATTTATACATTTTATGTGGATTGTTGAGACAGTTCCTTTAAATCAAATAAGGTAATTTGATGTAAGTTCAAAAAATGAGAAGAAACTGAAAGAGACATGATTTTATTTTGCAATAAACAACACAAGTCTTTATTTGACATGAAACATAGAGAAATTATATGTGAACTTTCTATAAAACAGAAATATAACACTTGGCTTAATGGCTCTGCTCTGATTTATTCAGAGAACATGATCCATTTTGGACTGTATTCAACCCAAATTTGTTATCTAAATATAACATTCTCTAACATTAGTATAAAACTATGAAAATAAAATACCAAAATAGTTTTGGCAATATGTTAAAATGGCAGCTTTTGCACAGGTACAACATAGACAAATAACACTAAGCCGTTCATGAATTTAAATTGTTTGTTTCTCTTTCTGTAGAATCAGCTTTTTTTACACTGCTTCCATGACCTTTTTCTGGACGGGTGGCGTGTAGTTGCTACTGATACTTCTGGCTCTCTTCATCTGGTACACCACCTCAGCTGCTTCGTCCGACAGAAACTGCTCCAAAATAAGGGAACAAATGTGCAATTATGGGATATTTAAACCGCAAGATTGTAAAACATTTGCTTTTTGTTACATTAATAGTTTTCTTAATCTACATGCTATCAGGCGCCACTAAATTCCACAACATTTAAAGTCTCAATTAGTCAAACTTAACATGTTTGGCATGTTTTCTCTTCACAGCTTAACTTAATTTTTTTTATTATGGCTAAAACTAAAAGTGTTGGCTGGTGTTATGGTAAATGCAAAGATACCTGAGAATCTGCGTTCATGTTGCCACAAATTGTCGTCATGGTTTCCATCCAGTTACCATAGATACTCTCTTCCTTTTGGATTGGCCTCAACCTACTGCAATGCAGACAGAGACAGAAAATAATCAATACACGCTTAAACCAAACGATTAAAATGAACCAAATCTTATTACCCAACTTTAGCCTTTTAAAATGAATGGATGTATTCCCACACAAGTCTCTAAGCATTTTGATGGGATTCTAAGTCCTCTTCTTCTTTCTCTCTTTTTTCTTGAAGGCGTTTCACCTCAAATTCAAAAGGCTTCTTCAGTTCTGAATATGGTTGGAACTGCTAAAAATAATAAGTTACAATCATAGTAATAGCCGCTGGAAACCTAACAAATGTTGCAACTTTGGTCGCTAGTTAATCTGAGTCTACCGGACTATCAGATGTCTGGTAAACATGTCGTGAGATGTGTAATGACATCTCACGACATGGAAAAATTCAAAATTTGATGGATGGATGTGAAAAAACTCAGCGAGATTCAGTGGTTTTGATGGAAAGTGACCATGGTCAGATCTCAGAGAGGAAGTAGTTTCCTCACTACTTCCGGTCTGGCAGTGTTGGTAGTACCTGATGTGATGCAGCAGGTCTTGTTGAGCTGCTAGCTGCCTCTGTGCTTCGGCCACACGGCCCTCCATGGTTAAACCGGCGCAGAGCTGGGCGCAGTGGACGGCCAGCACCGCCGTGTTGAGTCTTCCCAGGACAATCTGACTTTAGACAAAACCGACCAATTGAAGTCAATACCAAAGAATCTAAAACACAAACCAGTTTGGTGTATTGGGTGATAGTGGGAATAGGCTGTGGTTTTGTTTTTCACCTGCTGGTGGTTACTGGCCGTTGTTCGGTAATGATGCGAGTGACTTTTTGCTGGTCTCTGGTCTTGAAGCTGAGCTGCAGCTGGAATGGGAGCGTGTTCCTCTGGAGACAATCTTGTAACCAAACAACAAAACACAACTTGGAGATATTCTTTTTGTTTCTGTGCTAAAATGTTTTATTTCTAACTCACATTCCATATAATCTGGTTTCACAGCAAACTGGAAGGTGATCTCCAGTCCCTTTGTCACGTTTCCGATCTCTCTCACCAGTTTGTGATTGTTCTCGTCCTCGTATGGGAAATATCTACAGGGAGAAGAAATGTTTAGTTGTTAGAACTATTTCATATATCAATACACCAATCAGCCATAACATTTTGACCAACTATCAAGAAATAGAGGTGACCGGATTGGTCCAAAATATTGATATCGATACCAAGTCGAGATTGATCATTTAGTTTCAGATTCCCTCTTGAAATTTTATTTTCGAGTTTTGGTGTGTGTTTGATTTCAGTCTCCACTCACACTCCATCGGGAGCAAGCAGGGTTGCAGTTACACTTGTTGCTAACACGTTGTCTTCAGAAATGGACTGGATCTCTGTCGCCATGGTGCCGATGCTAACAATGTTCACCTGAGGGGTACAAAACATTTAAGAGTTTAAAATTAATTTTTTATGAAGTCTTCACAAAGGCAGTGTAGGGTTTATGGTCTCTG
This sequence comes from Poeciliopsis paucimaculata, assembly GCA_903067055.1. Classification (NCBI taxonomy): domain Eukaryota; kingdom Metazoa; phylum Chordata; class Actinopteri; order Cyprinodontiformes; family Poeciliidae; genus Poeciliopsis; species Poeciliopsis paucimaculata. The sequence continues at coordinate 3,770 of CAEGAD010030669.1, forward strand.
GATGAGTTGGGATCAATGGTTAAAATTTTTAATCAAGTTAATTGTAATTCATTAATCACAGTTAATCAAAAGTCATATATTGAGAAAATAAGCAACATTTTTGATTCAAAAGGGAATTTTTGCTGCTAAATTACACTGTATAAATAAGAACTCCTCTGTTCAATTTTAGCAATTGAGGAACCAGTTTCTTGACAGTAGTTTTTAAAATAGAATAATGCTTTAAAAATGCTACGGGTATAGACTTTCAACATAAAACTCAGTGTCTTCAAAATAAGAGTAACTATGTTATAACTTTGAATATCGTAAAATGTGATTTTCGATTTAATGTATGGCAGCAATCTGTCAAATTGTATACGAGCTATGTTAGGGCTGGACAATAAATCAATAACTTAAATCACAATAGAAACGTAATCTATATCAATAGATATTAGGTCTGATAAAATGTTCAATATCCACAGAACTAAGATCCAGAACCGCAAAGCATTCTGGGGGATGTAGGCAGATTATAGGCTTTATTCGCTCAATCTGCTGGTCAGAAACATGGATTAACTCGCTCAAACTTCGGTTACCTAGCAACTCATTCACTTTTTGGTTACCTAGCAACGACCTTCTGAGTAACTGGGGCAGCAGCAGTTTAAGGTTTTACCACTGTGCCTTGTAAATGCTTAAAAATAAAAAAACAACGGGGTAAAAACTGGATAAAACAGAAAAGGTTACGCCACCTGACCTGACTGGTGGTCTTTCAATATTTAAAACATAAAGCTTTGTTGTCAACAACTTATGATCACATTTTATATATATATATATATATATACATATATATATATATATATATATTACCTTGTAATTGAGTGACAATAAGGATAACATTTCTATTTCAGCATGCTTTTATGTTGCTGCTGTGATGCCTGCCCTCCATGCTTTCAAGCATTGTTCAAAACTAGAATACAAAAAATTTACCTCAAATTTTCTGCGTTTGTGACCGCCATGTGATATATTTTGAGTAAAAGTGCTTACAGCTCGCACCAAAAAACACCCACACATTCACTTTCAAAAAATTGAACACACCTATACAACAATAGTTTCAGTTAACCTTTGGTAGACATTTGCAAAATTGCCATCATGCTGAGTAAATAGACGTCACCACTGCCTGACCATCTTCCTGTAGTTTAAATGTAAATTAGCTCTACTTTGTTCTTCTTTAGACATTTTAATAAATTCATATGTGTGTCTTTGTGGCAAAAATAACCAGTTAAATGTGCTTAATTTTGTGTCTCACCCTTCCTCCAGTCACATCAGCCAGTCTCCCAATGTCAGCCAAGCAGCAGTCTGTCCCTTTAAAGGACATTACTGAGATTATGACTCTGAAAAAACAAGAAATTGTTTATTCATCCTTAAGAATTCAACAGAAACATTTTAGCGTGGAGTTAATGGGGGAGGTTAGTGTGTGTGTGTGTGTTTGTTTCCTGACCCTTTCTCTACTGCCTGCAGAGCCAGCTCTCTGTAGAAATATGAAGCCTCTGCATAAGAGGACTGAGCTTGCTCCATGTCACCGAGTCCGATGTTTGCTCTGCCGTCAGTGCACAAAATGACCTGCAACACACATTGAAATAAAGTTGCGACTCAACTGCTCAGGGCTGCAAAAACAACTGAATAAAACACACAACTTCTCAGATAAAATTACATATAAAAGAACCTTAATTTTTAGCATAAGATCTGGATTATGTATGTTTTGTTTTAAAGGGGTCTGTATTTTCCAGGCTCATAGTGCCGTTTTATACTAATAATGAGGTAACTGTGTTATCTTCAGTCATTATTAAAATTTCACCTGAAATTGGGTCTCTGTCTCTTTAAGAAACTCCTCCTCTTTCTAAAATTCTGCCTTCAGGAAGTCATCACAACATTGCTCCATTATTAAGCCTTTAATGACGTTTTTTACCAGTGTTTCACTGAGAAGTAGCTTGTGTAACAGGTCCACCCGGGCGTTTAGCACACCTAAATGGTTTCCATGGAGATTAAAGGACTTCTCAACTGTGTATAAAAAAATCAAGGCAGCACTCCAGGTTTGTTTTTGATGTGGGAATAACATTATAATGTAAATTAAAAATTTTTTTTTAAAATGATACTGCCCCTTTAAAAGTGGGCAGTAAAAAGAGTTTCTGACTGCCCCCTGCTGGAGAATTTATTATTTTATGTTTTTGGCTGATTTTCAGGGAATTCTCAGTTTTTAGAAATGTCAACATTGGCAGGATTTACTCCTCACTCACCTTGGAGCCGGGGTATTTTGATGCTAAAGCTACTGAAGCTAACGCCGCTGGACCAAGAGCTGTTGCTCCATTTTCCCTTAATCTGGAAGATAAGGAAATGTAAAACACCAGGAGTGTTTCTGTGTTTATATACCGTTTTAATTTATAGTGGACAATAAGTTGTATCTGTTTGCTTTGTTGACTGAATTTCTTACTCTTTGACTCTCTGGGTGAGATGTTGGTAAGTCTCAGCGATGCAGTGAGGGACACTGTAACCCAAAGCCTGTTTCCAGATGTGTTCGTAGTCAACCAACGCCCAGTCCTTGATGGTGAGCGGAGTCCGAGTACCATCCCCGTAGATAACAACCTGAAAGACAGGCAGCCGAAAACCAAACAAAATCACATTTAAACTTTAAATGCTTCAATTTCAAAGATTTTATTCAACTTTGAACTTTATTGACTGCACATTCTGAGTCAACAATGGCTTATTGCGAAAGGAGTTATATGACAGAGGCATCCAAGAAATCCAATTATTAAAGAAAAAGCAGGAAAAATATCTGAAATACAGAAATTAAATGTCAAGTCGTAGAGAAAGTTAATAAAAAAATTATACCTCTATTCGTTTCCTCTAGACAACCCAAATCACCTTCTGGTGGAAAGGTGACCCTCCAAGGTCAACCAATAATTTTAATCTTTAGTTTGATTGGGGACCAAAATTGCAATGTTTGTTATATTACCTGCTGGTGCAGTTTACCAGCTGTCACACTACACTATCAAACGATCCAAGCTAATATAAAAACAGTTCCAAGAACCATTGAAGGAAACCAGTGCAACTTTCTTTTTCACAAAATATAAACAAAAATGGAGTAGCATCAGATTTTAGCGGTTATAGGATTTTTCATACGTCTCTGGTATAAAAAAACCCCCAAAACACAAGCCATTTTTCCCTATAGTGCTAGACTCACATGTTTATTTTGGCTTTATTTCCCCAGAATGCCCTGTGCTGTAGTTTGCGTATTTCTACTTTTGGAGCAGTCTCCATATGAATCACATATGCATTCAAACCACACCAGACCAGAGTTCACTTCAACTGACCCGAGACCGAGGTATAAAGGCGGGCCAGAGTTTGTTTACGCATTCAGACCTCCTCAAATGAACTGGACGTTTTAGACAAACAAACTACAGTTTGACTAAAACAGACTAAACAGGATTGGTGTGAATGCAGCCTAAAAGACAAGTCATATGAACGATCTGGCTCAAACATGGCCGGCACATCAGTTCTACCTCATCATTAAAGGTGATGAGGGCCACCCTACGGCGCGGCGTCTGCTGCAGTGTGAACGTTAGCGTCCTATGAAGAGCATCCTGGATTCCCTGGTGGATAACAACAATTCACCAAGTAATCCACAATCAATAGATTTCACACAGGGTTTAATTCAATCATCAACAACAAATTAATGTCTCACCTCTAATCTGGATATGTGAAGCGTTGAGCCGCTGTCTGAAGTCACCTAAAGAGAAATCATAGAGAAGTGATTGTACGTGAGACTGTGACCTTTTTGTGGTTTAATGGGGTCAAGCTTATGTAGGTGTTTCTACTTGCAGCTCTTTCTCTTTTTACGTAAAACAACAAAAAGTCCATCTTGCAAATGCATAAAACATAGAGGTATGCTTACAATGCCCTTTCAGAAGTTATTAATTTAACAACACAAAAAGGGTTCAGAAGAGAGCAGCAAAAAGCCAAATAGGGCGTTCTGATTGAATCTAATGGAGAGGTGTGTGTGAAACCGAAAGCAGAGATCGTATCTCTTGTGAAAGCCGAGTCTTTGTTGTGAGAGTGACATCTGTGCTTGAAGTGCTTCTCATCAGTGACTCACACTGCTGTTTATTCTGTTGTTATCAGAGCTAAAACACCAGATTTTTATCAGTTGTGGTTTGTGTTCTTGGTATTTCTATAGATTGTCTACATTTTTTTTTTATTGGAGACGCTGAACATACAGATCTTTTAGATGTTTCTCAAGTCGCTCCTAAATTCAGTTGGTTGAGGTGCAGCTAGGAAATAAAGACGTAGCAGAAAGATCGACTGTATTTTAAAGTATATCTAACATTTCTGTGAAAGTGTAACTTTGGCAAATTTTGAAAAAAACAATGAGGGGCGTGGCAAAGTATAGAGGTTAGCAGAGGTGGTCAAGTGGGGTCTGGTGAGGTCAACTTATTCACGTTGTTGTTATTTTTATAAACTTTTCTGACCCCTCCAGTGACTTTTTTTCAGAAAATCAACTAGTGATAAATCTAGTAACTTTTTATCTGTTTTTGGAAATTTTTAAGCGACAACGCTCCTCTATTCGAGCTCCTGACTCGCCACCGGCTTGGCCGTGTGTCTAAGTGAGATGATTTTACACCCAAACCTGGGGCTGTGATGAAGTTGTACCAAATTGTAATCCATAGGAAATTCCAACTAATTAGGCAAAAATATTGCAGAGCTAAATAAATTTTCATAAAAATGTCAAAAATAACATAAAGATTGAACCCTAAGTAGCCCACTTAGTTTACCAGCAAAAAACAATTTGCACTTTAAAGATGACCTATTTTGCTTCCATGAACATAATTCACAGGCTATTAAAAACATGTTCGTTACAGTTTGAGTTTTTTCTTAGATAATAAGATTTTCGTCTCTTTTGAGCAAGTGGTTTATGGATGTTTAGTCAACAACAAAACACTTGTACGTTGTACAGCGCATACAGCGGTAAAACCAGTTGACATGCCGGGCTTCACTGGGGTTGCTAGGTAACAGGCTGGGTTTCACTCAGGTTGCTAGGGAACGGTGTAGTGCCTGCTGATTTGTAACGTTACATTCCGGAGATTTTTGAAACTACTCACTTTCCAGACACCAAAAAACTTAAATTCATTGCCAGAAACCATCTGCGTTGGGGAGTTTTACGCACTTGGCTCTTGCGTTGTTTTTAGAGGCAGTAGATAATCAAATGGAAGCATAAAAACATGCATAACTTGAATTTTGCAAAATACATCTCGTTGAAGTTTTTTTGTTTTTCACCCACCTCTGTTGTGACCGTCATGCTGCCAGAAATGTCCACACAGAAAACAACCATGGTGTCCTCCAGGTTCTGGTAGTCGTCTTCGCTCATTCTCGACAGGTAAAGGTCGTCAGTACGCACACCCGCACGCTGACCGATGCACACTTGGGCCAAACTTTCGTCTACATCGTTTTCATATCCACAGAACTCGCATACCCACAGCTGCAAAACAGAGGAGCAACTTAAAATGCTAATTTGTGTTCTTACAGAAAGGATGGTCTTTAACTGGAGAAATAAAACAAAACCTGGTTATATTGGCATGAAATATTTACCTTCTTCCATACTGAGCTGAGACATGACAGCGCAGCACTACATTTCCCACAAATCACTGGGTCCTGGAAGGTCTCCAGACCTGCATCTGCAAAGCAGAAATAGGATAAACTAATGGGAAAATTGTGAAATTTGATTTGTGTGTGTGTGTGTGTCCTGACCTTGGCTCATGTCAGCCAGTTTTCCAAGACCAAGTGAGATGACGTTGATGTTGACCTTAAAACAATTCTCTTCTTCCAGCAAATCAACTGGAAGAACCAGAAGAAATCAGTTGGAAAAGTAACTACATTTCATCCAGATTTAATCTTTAAGAGTTTGATTGAGGGTCACTTACGTCTGGGAGGAACTGGAGGAGGGAGAGAGAAAGGAGTGACAGGAAGTTGAGAGGGGAGAAAAGGCATATTGGGAAGGGAAGTGGGTCGAGGTTTTCTCAGGCAGCGTGGAGGCAGTGGCGGAGGACGTGGACCTGATGAAACAAGAACCATCAAGTGTTAGATATGCATCAAAAATAGGTTAAACCGCTTATTTTTTCAATTTATTATCTCACTACACAGACACCGTGATACGGCAGATTTCAACAGATTCTTCTGTTGAGGATAGTAAATTTGATCTCGTGCAAATATGAAAAAAGCAGCAGTTTGCATGACAGTTAAGTGCAGTCAGTATTTCCAGTGTGTACAACTTGGTACATTGTAAGATTTCTTATGCGTCTAACATTTTATATCAAGTGGTCATGTTATATTATTTTCACATATTTTTTTAAATGGTGAGAAATCTGGAGGCCATCTGTCTTTTTGACAGCGTGTTGAAGAGGTACGGAGGTTTTGCAGGGCGTGAATTACCGGTGTGAGGTTGTTTTCTCGCTGAAGTGAGAGCTTACTGGATCAGAAATCCACTTGTTTAGAAAGTCTTAACTTCGGATCACTTCAATTGGAGAAATGTTCCCCGATTTCAAAACTTTGATTGAAGTGGCGCCTGTAATTCCAGTGTTGAGAAAATGGAGGATTCATCCTTACCCACAAGTAGGTGCACAAGTCAGGTGTGTCCTGCTTTTCTTTGTTTCTTAGTTTTTTTTTTACAATGTATTTTTAACTTGTTTCTTACAATGTCACTTTGAACTTTGAACTCTTTCTGTTTCCTGCTCATGTTTTTTAACACTGCAACTACATCTTTGCTTCTTACAGTGTATTTTTGTTTCATTGTTAAGTTATTTCTTATTTATTTTGGTATTTTCTGGTTTCCTTCTTAATTTCTTTCTTGTTTAACACATTTTGCCTGACTTTTTCCACATGCATCAAAATTACTCTGACATCATGGACTTTCCACTTGTTGAGTTTCAACCTGCATAGCTATACAGTCTTTCTCTTCTCTTGCTTTTGCAGGCATGCCCACACACACACACACTTAGGCATGGAGGTTTCCTCTTTAATATGCTTTCCTGTTATCTCGCTGCAGTACTCTGGAGAATAAAAACGTTCACTTGAGAGAGAAAAACAACTGTTAAGAATCACTGGACTTGGAAAATGTGTGTGAGAAAGTCACCTGGTTGTAGAATCGTGCTGTTTTCATAGTCGGGTCCAAACTGAGAATTACCTGCTATTAGCGAAAAAATTATTGTGTAAATTAAAAAACAAAATATGTAAAGCTTTGATGAGTTCAACAGAACAAACAGTTATATCAACTTTAAAGAGTTTGATCACGTTTTGGTCTTAGACCTGATAAAACATTCCTCATGTTTGAGGGAATGGACTGATCTGGGATGGGCATTTATCAGATCGTTTATCATTTATTGTGATACAATTTCTTGTAAGAATTTAGATCAATCATTGCTTTTCTTCTGGGTTTTTTTTGCATTAAGGCATCAGCAAATATCAATAAATTTGGAAAATACAGTTAAATAAAGAATCTATGTGTAGCTTAGTGATATAAATCACTTTTTTCAAGATGACTAGCTTTTGTCTGTCAGAGTTTATCATAGTTTATCATTATTCTGTTTATCACAATAGTCCTCTAAAATATCGTGATATATTTCTAAGTCCATGTTGCCCATTGCTACTCACCCGTTCCATCTGGGCCCCAGTTACATACAACATGGCTGCAAGCAAACTCCATCTGGAAACCACAAAGATGGACAGAAATCTTGTAAAATTTAAATTACAACCAGAGGAAGAGAGGTTTGTATGTCTGTGGGAGACAACAATAAGCCAGAACAGCAATCTGAAAATGACAGCTCAGCTTCCTGGAGTTGCCGTCACACCATCATCGCAGCATCTGGGTTGCCGATCCTGTTATTTTTCGAGCTAACAGGTGGCTGAGTAAAACCATGAAAGCAAACATTTCCTCACTTCCTGTGTGAACAACGGTGAGGGTGAAGAGAACAAGGAGCTGCTCTAAGAGGGTTTAAATTATCATTGATGAGGCGACTTGCTCTGCCAAAAACAAGAACATGACACAGAAACAGACGGGATGTAACCAGCAGCGTGCGGCGCTAACCACAACATAAACACAGTGACCAGCAGCCAGAGTCGGGTAGTTACTAGTTACAGTAACTAAATTATTTCAGTAATTTATTGAAAAATGTTTACTTTTCGGATGATTTTTACTTGAGTAATTTTATTATTAAATCCTTTTACTCTTCAATAAAAAAAACAAACAGTTTTCTTCCCACTGAATGAAAAATTCACCAGACACAGATGCATGTTTGTTTTAAATCTTTAGATCTAAAGACATTTAGATCTAAATGACTTTATCATTTAGATCTTTAAATGATAGTCATTATACAGACTTTATCACCATAAAGTCTGTATAATGATATACAGACTTTGATAAAAATATTATTTTTGAGGAGGTAAAAAAACTACACTAAACTAATTTTAGCATTTCTAATTTAATGAATTTTGTGGCCTGCCATCAGGTTCAGTTTACTAATTGTGTCTGTATTTTTGGGCTGCCTCGGCCTCGGGTTTTTTTCAACCTCTTACGGCTTTTCTTCGGCTTTGCTTTGCATCCCCACAGGATGATGCTGCCACCACCATGTTCCAAGTAGGTTGAGTATTTGCTTTCCGTCACACAGTCAACCAGAAAGTCTCTTAAGCCCAGACCTGGCTCTTTTCCCATTGAAGTAAGACCACCTTCATGGCATAATGCTGCCACCACCATGTTTTACCAACTTTAAAGTGTGTGCAGGGTTATGTGTAGAGATAATTTTACAATGCACTAAACATTTCCATGTATCTGCTTTATTAAGTAGATGGAATACTTCTGGAAGCCTCTATATAATATAAACATTGCTTTTCATTAACAATCCATTTTTATTTTATGTTCATTTGTGACGCCTGATGCCTATTTCAGGAGAAAGTGATGAGGTACGGGAAGCCATGCATGTTTTTTGGATGCTAGAAGAATATCCAACTGTAAATATGTGTTGTTTGCTTGGTATTCTGTAACAACTCAGATCTGTTTAGTATGATGTCATTTCCTCTTAATATTACTGTGGCATGCTAATTCTTCTGAGGGGAAAATAAGAGACTGAAAACCACAACGTACCTACTGTAGCATTTATCATAAAGAAGTATCTTCACATCACCTACGTTTGTCAAGGTTTAACAGAGAAGTGCTGCACTTGACAATTCACTTCTTGAGCCTATAATTTAAATAATTTAAATTTTCCTATTTTAGCACAAATGTCATGATAATATTAAATAGCTTAAAATAGGCTCCCAAGCACCATATTATGATAAATACAACATTACTCAGGCTGTATGTGTTTAGTGTTGTGGAGAAAATCAGACTTAAGTTTCATTTTTAGACATCAGAAACGCGGTTATCAACTGCTAGCAGCCGCACGTTAGCATAAAAGCTGAAAACATTTAAGTATGTCTGGCCCTTTTTTATTTTTTTACTGAGAATGTCTGATAACATGTAGATAAAGAATAATTCACAATCATCAAACTGTTCATTCTTTAAGTGAAAAAATGTAGCAATTTGTTAGGCATCATAGATGTAAAGAAAAAAAAAATTCATGCATCACAAAAGACCGACGATCATGACTCAGGTTTCCGGCCCTTCATCTTATCGCAAACTTTGGATTATTTGTTTGATTAATGTAGCGGTAGCACTTTGATTTAGCTCCATTCTGGTGTTTTTCTCTGTAAAAATGTTTAATCTGGCTCTGGTTCATTGAATTTAAGCTTCTAATGAGCCAAAATATTTACAGTTCATCTCCTTGATTTCATGCGGAAGTGTAGCGCTGCCGTCCAAGTGACGCGGTTTAACATAAAAACTTGTCCTCACATTATATTTTTCATGTGTGTTCAATGTTTCACATTTGAACAAAATGTTATCACCATTACACATATTCTTCTGGTTATAACAAAAACATTTCATGCTTTATGAATTTTGTCATTTATTTTGCAAAAGCCTAAAAAACATCATTGAATGTTAAATATCTCTATTTTCTTTTTCCTGGTTGGCAGCTCTATTCTACTGTGCTGGAATAATCTTAATTCATGTCCATATTAAAGACAGTTAACATAAATATTTGAAACCACCCTTTTGGCTCATTGTTGGCGATTTATATCCCGACTCAGTTTTCCGGCCTTCCTTTTAAATCGCACACATCATCATCCTCTCCTAGATTTAAAAAAACTTACACAAGCCATTCTTATGAAGTTTAATGAGATAAAATACAAATTTTGAGGATTTTTTTCACTTTTTATGTAAATGTTCAATTGAAAAAAGATTTTGATCAGTCAGAGGAGCCTCTTTATGTCGGTTACATTCAATCAAATATTGTGAACATTTTAGTTACTTTAAACATAAAACATAATATTAACATTATGGCTCTGAAATTACTTAAAGCTCCACATAAACCTGAAGATGAAGCGGAGATGTTAGGTTACGGTGGTTTATCATCCCACAGCGACAATAGAGCGAGGAGCGACTCACCTTTGTCGTGGTCTGTGCAGTGAGCGCAGTTTGTTAAACTGAAAGCTTTTCTTTCGTGCAACCTGCTGCATGAGTGTGGGAGTGCTCAGAGAGGAGCAGGAAGTCGGTGAACGGGTGGAGGTTGAGAGAAACCAAGAAATGAAAGTTAAAAGGAAGAGGAGAGCAAAGACAGAAGACGACGAGTCTCATCTACAGCTTTACTGAAAAGAGAACTGTTTAATTTTAATCAGTTTCTGCTGTTTTCTCAGCTGTCGATTGATTTCCTATATTAAAACAACCTCACTGCATCTCAGCGTGGTTCAAACAGCTGAGAACTTTTCACATTTTTACACGTTGCAACTATAAACCTCACTGTGTTTTGTTGCCATTTTACAACAAAGATGCAGATAGTTGTGAAGCAAACATTTTGTACTTAAAAAAAGCAACAAAACCAAACCTTTTCAACATTTGACGTTTAGCAGAAAACTAGTTCTGCACTTCAAGTTGAATATTTAATCCATAGCATAAAACATGGTGGTGATGGTATCATGCTGTGGGACTGCTTTCCTTTGACACGGCCAGGGAAACAAGATGTCCCTAAACACACAATCTGAGTTGGATTAGATCAAAGCATCTAAAGGTGTTAAAATGTCCTAGTCAAAGGCCAGACATAAATCTTGTTGAAAAACTGTGCAAAGACTTGAAATATCCGTTTACTGACAAGGTGCTTTACAGAAGCTTTTCTGGTGTAAAAGCAAACAAAAATGACACTTTAATAGCAAATATTTTTTATTTTATTAGTGCAATTGGGAACATTAACACAGTATTTGACAAAAACATAATTTCAGTGAACTTCTAGATAAGATGAAGAGTCAGTACTTCATTTTTAATGATGAAGAGGTTAGAGTCAGTAGAAAGTTTAATTACAGTCAGTCTGATGCGAAACTACAATAAACATGTTTTACAGTGCATCTCAAATAATATAAAACTTATTTGTTTACTTGCATCCTACATTTTCCATGAAGACACAGTAAAAAGATGGAAGTTAATCTTTTTCATATCTAAAAGCAAATGGAAAATGAAAATCCAGATTTCAAATGTAAATTATTGAAAACTGAAGGAAACACCACAGCAATTAAAACAATTGTATCTCATAAATTAATTTTGTCCAACATGGAGGCTCGAATGTTGAAGTTTGTGCAGGATAAACAAATCCAAACACGTTATCTTCTAAAAATGAAAACTAAATAACACAAAGCAACACTTGAACTTTTTTAGCTGGTCTGAATTTTAACAAAACAAAAAAAACAGTAAAGGTTGAGGCAAGCACTACTTTTCTCAGATGTGACACCACTTCATACTTCACATTTGTTCAAAGCAACATTTAACAGCAGGTGGTCAATTTCAAGGCTTTCTATAAAAAAATTGGTTTTATTTCTACTTATTTAGAAAATTAGCCCAACAGGAATGCAAAAACTATTTTTTGTTTATGTAAAACTACCACTGCACGATGGTGTTGATGTCTAAATTGTAAGGCACAGTTGATGCATTTTTTCATATTTTCTTGAAAAATAGGAATGATTACGATACAGTTAATAGGGCCTAACTGCCACTCTAAGCAAGCAAATATCAAAACAAACATTTCACAGTAATAAAACTGATTTTTGTGATTAAATCATCAATGTTTGTGACAAATCTCTACTAATGTTGTGGGTTTTGCCTCACTTCTGCTCCGCCAGCGTTTCTACGACGGCTCCCAACATGGCGGCTACGGCCACGGCGCCGGGGTCAGGCAGGGTGAGCCGCTCAGCGGCGATATAGCTGGCCCGCCCGGCCCGCGCTGTGAGGTCACGGGTCGCCTCAGCACCCGCAGCTGCTTTCTGTGGAGTCAGAGGAGATAAAGGAGAGATGACTGGTAGGCCTGTCACGATACCAAATTTTGCTGAGCGATTAATTGTCTCAAAAATTATTGCGATAAACGATAATATTGTTTGAAGACGTTTTTACACTGATTTAATGGAAATGATGTAATAATGCATGCCAAAGATGGATGCACTTTATTTTCAAAAGAACGCTTAACACTGGAACTGATAAACAACCAAAAACAAAAATAAAATGGATTCTCAGTCTCTATCAACACAAAATGTACTTGAATAAAAACTAAACAACATAAAGCCAAAGTGGAAATAAATACTGCATTCAACCAAAAGAGTGCAG
>CAEGAD010030674.1:0-44476 GCA_903067055.1 Poeciliopsis paucimaculata
TATATATAATAAATCAAGAAAGGGTTTGGGGGTATAAAAGGAAAATCTCCTGTGTTGTTTCAAAGATCTGCAATCCAGAGCCACGCATGTTTATTTTTGCTCATTTTATTGTTTGTAATGCTTGAAGAAAGTAACAGGCAATTTCTTTCTCTTGTTATCATCAGGGCGATGTTGGTCCTCCTGGTCCTCCTGGTTCTGTAAGTACAATTTTGGGATCAAACTCCACAACAGGTTTTTTTTATTATTTACTTCTATTTTACTTTTATTGTAAGAATGATACATTGCCTAACCTTACACCAGCGTGAGAACATTCCAAAACATCTCTGCATCAGCGAGTGTTGACCTGATACCATCTCGAGACAAAGCAGAAGGAATCAACAGGCAGAACAGTGTTTACCTCTGCTGTCACACCCCCAACATGCTACCATCTGACTGTGTAAACAATTTCCTCTCTCTTGAAGATGCTGTGGACTTACTCTGTCTGAAATTATGTTTTGATTTGCTTTGTGTGCTGTGCATGAACAGCAGAAAAGAGTACATAAGAGCTCCAAATATGGAAAACTTTTCTTTTTATGGCAGATGAGCTTTTTTGTGTTTAACTGAGAAAAAGCTTTTCTGTTACTTTTAAGTAAGGATTTTCTCATTTCCAGCAAGCACCCTGTGAAAGATATTTGCTGATTGCAGAGAATAATTGAAGAAAAAAAAAAAAAGAAGAAACTCTGGCTCCAGATGATGGCTTAATCTCTTTCGTGATACTCGAAAAGCTTCATAGTGTGAATAAATTAGGGTCACTGGGCACGGATTGTTTTTTATGTTAATAATTGTAAATTATAGAAAATTATGTGGTTTGGGTAAGTGGAGCTTTTAGTTAAAAAGTAGGAACACGTTTTTAGAAGAAACTTATGTCAACGTGAAGCTCTGGCAAGTACTAAAGGAGACACAAAGTGGCTGAATAGTTGAACAAATTTCTTAGATATTTAAAAGGAAAAGGAAAATATCGTGGGAGGAAACAATTAGAACATGTAAGGTGGCAATAATATCACAAAAACCAGTTGAAAAAATGCTTTAAATGGTCAAATATAAACACGTTCTTGAAGCCTTTGTTTCTCAAAGTGAGGGCTTTGGCATTTTGATGACTGTCTGCTAATGGTTTTTGTTCTGAAGAACAGCTGTATATTGAACCCACTGAAGGCCTTGGACAAGAGCTTGGAAACAAAGTTTGATCGCTCTCATTCATATTCTCATTTTCCCTGCTTGTTAACGAGCAATTCATATGGAAATGAGACATGTTAATTATAGATCGAAGAAATATCGCTTGCTCTCTTTTGGTTTCACTAGTTCGATCTTACCAAAGAAAAGGCAGTTCATTTAATGGGGGCGAGAGCTTGAATAAAGCACCAGGGGTTTAGTTAGTAGTTTTTCCCTGGTTATAAATGAAAGGGTTGAGCATATGAACATTGTTGTTTAGTGAGGTGTTTGCCTCTATAGATGTGCAGTGGAGAGGGAGGCATTAGTCACTTGATAAATGAGTCTGTTTGAATATTTTAGTATACTGGTCTCTGTCTGTGCTCTGCTCCTTCCCATGGCAGATAATTTTGGCAGTTACACATTGATTTCCCTTACGCAGCAGAAGCAAGGGTTCACATCATTACCCTTCCTTCATAAAACTTCCGTGCCTCTGTTTATTAGTGACAAGGAGGGGAAGTCGACTCACAGGCATGCTCGGCCATCACATCGAGCTATGCCCTTTAAGGGAGAAAACAGTCCTCTTTTTATTGCTCCACCTCTGAACACTGCTGTTTTATAATCTGTGAACCCAAATCTGTTATGCCAATTTATGTTAAAAGGAAATGGTCCTTTGCAGAACAGCCCTGTTCTTACAAGAAAGCTTTTGAAGAAATTTTGTGAAATACTATTGACAATCAGGCTTTGTTACATATCTGAGGACAAAGCAGCCTCTTTGTTTTCTAACAGCAGGTAAAGACTGACTGATTATGCCACCGGGAATCAGCACTTGCCTGGAACGCTGCTGCTAAAGAGAGCCATTCGTGTCAAGTTCATAGAGCTTGTAATCAGAGAAATGATCAGATAGGGCTCAAAGGCACACTTTAATCAGGAAAATGGGAACCATACAGATGGAAAATAACGTGTCTTAAAAGACAATAAAAGCTTCACAAAATTTACATCTAATGAGAGCAGCAAGATATCACCAACATATACTATATGTTGGTGATATTATATATAAGTTGATATATAAGTATATCGACTTATATATATAAGTTGATATACGGATCAACTTATATTCTACGATCTATATTGTCTTGCAAAGTCTGAAGTACCCATACTTGCACAGAGTTAGGGTACATATGGCCACCAATGACAATATTGTCCCATTAATTGCAACAATGTCATTTTTTTTTTTTTTGACGCATTGTTTGGATTGTTCAGCTGTAAAATAAACAAGGTTTGTAATGATAAAAAAAAAAAAATACAAGCTAAAGTGCTAATTATACATATTATATTTTCTAGTTAAACTCTGAATTAGTGAGTTAGCTCCAGAGAGTCGTTTCCCATGTTTATGTAGACCTGCTTATGGTTTATTGGCAGTAACTACCAGATTTTTGAAGACCATTTCCAGAACATTGTGTCTTTTATTACTTGTAGGTGATGACAGCTCATGGGTTAAGACAGCTCTCTGGAACTGTAAGCAAATGTATATGCAATACATATTTTGTGTGTTTGCATACGCCTTCTTACTGTCTCATGTTCTCTGTTGAAGCTGCACCAAATACATTACCCAGTTTTTGATGAGGTGTGTTTTTTCTTGTTTTTCAAGGATGAAAGAGCCCAGAAGGGTGAGAAGGGAGATGAGGTAACTATTCTCCCTCGTTATTGCTTGCAGAAGAAAGCTGTACTGTAATTCAACTATGATTTTCAAGCACTGCATTCTACACCACAGCATGAATAATACTTTACATTCCTTATGTAATGTCAACAAAAGTGTCATTGACATTTGATTGTGAAATAACAATTGTTCACCTGCTGTTCAGATGGAAGGTTTTATTGCACTCTTGTGCTCAATCGACAGCACAAAGTAAATTGCAGAATAAAGCGGCTTGGAGTTATTGTTTGGATCCAAGAATTGTAGATGCATCCACTTCAGGCCAGCAAATTATAAAAGCCTCTGATGCAGCTTTTGACCAGACATCAAAAGGCATCTCCATATAATCCACATCATAAATATTTAGGCAGTAGTTCATTTTTTATCTTCAGGGATTTTATGTGTGACCGCATTCTGAAATAAACAATATTAAAGGGCCCCATCTGAACTTCAACTGGAGTAGGTTTATATAAGTGCTTTGTTTGATAGGGAATTACTACTAAAGTACAGAAAATATCATGTGTGGCTCAGAGCTGATAGAAAGTTTGGAATCAAGGGCTTCTGATGTGATAGAGAAAATGATATAGAGGTTGCTGAAATAAGAAGCAAGATCAAATGTAACGCACAAGAAAATTGAGAAAAAAAGTTTAAAGAAAACACAAATTAACCTCACTGCCAGTAATAAATGTTTTTCATAAGAGAGGTTCACAAAAGAAAGATAAAGAACACACACCATCTTCTTTTTTGATCAAATACCTCCATAGCTATTTGATCAAATAGGTGTCAAATGCATTACTCTGAAAACATCACCTTGAAAACAGAGGCAGACGAAGGCAAGAATCGAGCACACAGACTGATGCACATGCATAAAAAAGAACACTAAATGATTCCTTGCAAACTGGGTGGAATCACAGTTTCTTTGTAAAGTTTAGACCTCGAAGCGCTAAACCTAATACGCAGGTAACCCAAAACCATACCGTTTCTATCAGTGGTCAAAAAACAGACACACAGAGAGGCAAACACAACAAATAGGTGTTAAAGAAAAAGGGCAGAAGAACACCAGAGAGTTCAAATGATCAAGGCCACACAGGAATGGCAACAGAAAAAGAAAAAACAGGGCATAGCAAACGTTTTTATAGAACAGAAAAATTGGTAGCAGTCCAGAGGTGAACAAAGCTAAAAAGATGTGGTTGGGGAATAAAGAACAAGACCTTATTTATACTGATCTGCTGCAAAAATAAAGACACTTACCTAACATACTGTTGGTGTAATTCCTGCGAAACAGAATTACAGCAGGAATTTGTTTGCTAAGCCCAAATAGCAAAAGCATAACGCTTTTAGAGTTAAGAGTTGGAACTTTGATTTTGTGAAATTATTACATTCTTTAAGATGGATTCTGCATCATCTATAAGTCACTGAGTCAATTTGATTGCAAATGCAATATTAACACTCCTGGTAACAACATGTTAAGAAACAAATTGGTTTTACCAAAATCACTATAGAGCATTTGTTCCCACTAAAATATTTTTTCCAATGTGCTACTTATTTTTTTTAAGCTGATTAGACATTGCAGAAACATCTAATTTGTAATGGACACGTTTTTATTACCCCGGGGTATAAACATGACCTGACACAGAGGCCCATTTCTTTCTGATGCTGGCCATGAGACAGAGGAAGAACCCATATTTTTTATTTTGCCTTCATTCACAATGAGCAGGATGGAAAAATAAGTACAACAGTGTTCAAAGCTCACTATTATGGGACTGCAGTAAAGAAGGGAGGTGGTCTTGAGGTCATTTTGTCTCCATGACAACAATTAGATTATCAACATGCCACCTGCTTGATGGGGAATAATGCCAGGAAAAAAAACAAAAATAACCCATTTTCTGTCATGCAGTCCCAAAAGATGTCCATGTGTTTTCTAAATATGCAAGGACTGCAATCAGAATTTTTTGTTTTTGTCAGATAAGATGATGTTTGAGCTTTTTTGCATGTAAAATAAAGAATTTTAAATAGAAATCTGATAGGTCTTGATAAAATGCATATGGTAAAAGCTGGGTTGGTATGTGGTCTTTAAACAGGATATGACATAAAACACATTCTCTGAGGCTATAAAATAGCCTCAAAAATAAAGATAAAATCAACCTTTTTTGGTGGCCGTCTCAGTGCCGCAGACCTAAATCCAATAGGAAACTTGTGTGAGAGTTAAAACAGTCGGGAGCATAAGGAAGGATCCAGGACTCAGGATTGTGCAAATCTCCCAAAGATGAGAGTTCTCATCTACTCAAGATGAGAACTTGTGAAGATGAGCGTTCCCTATCTCATCTTAACTAGGTGCACATAGATGAGCTTTCTCCTGAAGAGTGACAATGTACTATGCTATATGTTTTTTGCACACTGTATAGTGTGCAAAAGACAGAAGATGTTCTGCAGAATGGTGAACATTTGTTTGTTTATTTAAAATTAGGTTAAAGGTTATAAAGCAAGAAAAAAAAAAAATACTTTTGATTTCATTCACACTACTGTGATTTCACTCTTTTTTTCTTGCCAGTAATAGCTGTAACACAAAAACTTACTTCTTGAAAGTCCTCATAGAGTCTTTTTAAAGCTCACCATCGTCAGGAAGACGAATGCGTTGCTTCTCTGTGCTGTTTGTGCCTGTGCTGACAAAGGATGCCCTCCTGTTTCTTTACCTGTCTGCAGGGCGAGAAAGGAGCTCAAGGACTGCCGGGCCTAAAGGTGACTTATTGAGGACTTCACTCTGGCACTAAATTCTGAACATCAATATCCACTACCAACAAAATAAGGCTCAAAAGACCTTCATATCTGTAAAGAACCATTGTAGTCTTTCTCAGGGTTTGAGTAACTGTACCAGAAGGTTATAGGACTTTAGGTTTATAGACTGTTAAAAGTAATTTTAACAGTCTATAAACTTGTGTCAAAGGAAGAGAAAACTCTTCCGTTGAGACAAGTTCTCAGATGAGTCCATGAGGTATGTTTTTGAGCTGTCATCACTCGTTTCACTCCTTTCCTCTTTAAGCAAAGTGCCGATATGTTTTCCAAAAGGTTTAAGAAATAATGTTCATGTATACAAGAAGTTCTAATACTTTTTGATTCTAAAAGAAGTCACAAATAAACACATGATTTCTAACAACAAAGCACAAATCCAATATGTTTCTTTTTCTTTTCAAATTGTCCTTTTTCCCTTTTCCCTCTTATTCCTGGTTTGTGGTAATGTAACAGGGAAGCATGGGACCTCCGGGACTGAAGGGAGATCAAGCATTGGAGGTAAGCCTTGGATCTAAGATTTTTCTGTGACACGCAGGTAGTTTTAATTTTCATGTTTTGTGTGAATAATTGTTACATTTCTTTGAGGAGTGGTTTTGTCTAGGGAAAATGTCTTCATGAAAGCAATGCCTTGCAAAAACATTTCAACAGCCCATGAATCTTGGGAAATGTCATCTTACAATTGACAACCTCAAGACATTTGGGATTTCATATAACAGATCACATAGGATAGTGTTTAAATCCAGCTGGTTTGTAAAGGATTCAAGGGTTTGATAGAGAGCATTAGTTAACAAACAGTATCATGTAAATCAAGGAACACATACCATTCAAGTCCTAGCAGCTTAAAGCTGTGCAATATGCAAAGCTTTTTGGATACTTCAGAGGACTCTAAATATAAAAAGAGTCTGGCTCAGTTGCATGCCTACTGAGACATGGTCATCATTTATGAAAGAATGGCAAGAAGAAAAAAAGTCATTAGAAGTCCATCTCGGACTTTGCTGGATGTCTTGAAGGGGACACATAAAATATGAGGAAGAATATGTTTCTTCCACATAGAAGAACACACCTTCTCCTATGTGGAAGAAGGCCCAATCCAAGTCTAGAACTTAACCCAACAGCAAATTTGTAAACTTTTGTTTACAGACTCTCCTAATCTGGTCAGGTGTTACTGAAGCAGACAAAGATCTAAAAGTTGTAGTTCACCAGCCTTTGAGGATTGGAGCTTGTCTCAGCTATTATTCCAGCACAAGTTAATTCTGCAGTATTTTAAGGGGGGTCAATACAAACGCACACCTCACTTTCCAAACTATTTCTTTAAAAAATTGTTCAAAAAAGTGAAAACTTTCCAAAAATACTACGTTGAATTCTAGCGGTTACATCAAACATGCTTAATGCTACTCAGGACTGTGACTCTATCTCCATTTATCTCTACTTCATTAAAAAATGCATGGTTTTGGACTGTGGCAGGAATCCAGAATATCCAGAGGAAATCCAAGAATGCATCTCACAGCAGTGGGAAAACATAGAATTCACTTGTCTGGATTTGAGCCTCTCATTAGTTTTGCAAATTCCACATGGGAAAGAATTGTCACATCATACCCTGCAAAACGATCTTTAACATTAAATAAAACATAGAAACTCCTACTTGCCAGACCAACAATGTAACTCTTCTGATTAGGAATTTCCTCAACTAAACTGGGCCAGATAGTATATAGTTAAATGCAAAAGATAGCCTAAAGTGTTGTTTTTCTCTTTATACTTTACCAGGGAAAACAAGGTCTACCTGGATCCATTGGGCTCCCTGGACTCCCAGGCGATTCTGTAAGTAGTCTGGCACTAAACAGCAGCACTTAATGTCAAGCTTTTCTTTTCCCTCAGTGCCTTATCTGTCACCTTGCCATATCCTTTACTCTGCTAACTCATCCTGTCAAGGCAAGAGAGGGAGATATAGAGATCAACCTGAATAGGCAGAGATTAAGAACAGGTCAGGAGAAAAAATCCAGATTAGTATTTTTTACTTTTTATTTTTTTATATATAGACTATCAGTAATCAAATTTAAGAATTAAGTAGTGGAAAGAGGCAAATCTAAGCGCTTTATGCCAACGACGGAGGCAGCAGCCCAATCTGTTCTCTGCACCTGCTTCGGTAATGAGCATCTGTCTTTATTCAAAACCAGGGAGGGAAAGAGGCATTTCATAAATCCTGGCCAGGGGAAGTTTTGTTGGAGCACAGCTGCCCGCTGAAGCAGTGAGGAGGAGGAGATAAATGTGTGTGGGGAGATGAAGGCCTGGTGATAGATGTGTCTCTTTTTACCACTATTTACAGGGCTTACCAGGGGAGCCGGGGGTGCCTGGGAGAGATGGCCTGAAAGGAGAAAAGGTAGGTAAACATCAAATCAAGCTTTCACCTCAAAGACAAATATAAACCAAAGATCTTTTATCACAACTTGAACATGTTAGACAACTTGTGCAGACACATTTCAGATTGCTCGTCCTGCACACTAGCCTCAATTACATCGTGGCTTTATGTTCTCATGCTGGATTTCTTTCAGCAGAAGAGCTGAAACCAGCAAAGTAGGAAAGTGGAAAACTGTGTAGTTTAAATTTAACCTCAAAAGGTGTATTTGAGGTTTCCTGTCCACTGGAGTCACTTTGGTATACTTAACGGTGAAATAAACCAAAATCACTTGTGGGAGTACTTTTGTCAACATTTTAATTTCGGACAGTATAGTTTAGCATTTGCATTTACTTTACTTATCAAATAGGTTACAATTTGATAAGTTGTAACCAGGTTAAACCTCAAAACATTTGAGGTTTAACCAAACCTCAAATGTTTTGCTTTAACCAAAACATTTGAGGTTTGGTTAAAGCTGCAAAACCCTGAATTCATATTAATTTGACATTTGTCTTCAATCAAATACTTTTTAATTGAAATTCGGTCTACCAAGAAAGAAGACAAAGTCAGTTGAGAAATCAGATCATTAGGGACATTGGACATTGGGTACTCATTCTGAACTGAGATCTGTTTTTCTTACTAACACAGTTTAAAGCGGATGACAGGTGGCTTCTTTGTGGTGCCCACAAATCTGGACATGCAATGATCAAAACACTAAAAGTACACAATGGTAAACCACAAAGACAAAAACAAAACAATAAAGATAAGCTCTTTTCTGATCAACACTTTATTCCACTTTGCTTGTATTAAAACCCTGAATGTGTTTACAACAGCATGTGTGAGGATCCCAACATGGAGCAACATGGTTCCATAATCTGAGCTGCATGTCAAAAACATTTTGGCAAATAATCTCAGTGGATCAATTTGTATGGTGGAAATGACCAGCTGATCTGTAATTGCAGAACTATAATCTGACCGGAGCAAAATTATAAATCCAAAGCACTTCAAAAAAATCCAAGGTCAACATTTGAGAAAACTCACTTTATGAAACACTGATTAAATATTTTACTATGTGTCGTTGCATTTTTTGTTTTGTTGTCAAGTTAGTTTTTTAGTAGTCACCTCATATTTGATTTACCAAAAAACGCAATGCGACATTTCTCTTTGTTATGGTATCTTAGGAATAAGTGAAATACTTCTTGTCCTTTTTTGCAGAATCTTTGAAAACCTTATTTTTTTAATTTGCTTTTTTCCTTGAAGAAATGTATGCATCTGTTTAGTGACATATCAGACTGAAAAAGAAGTATAAACTATATTAAAAATCAACAAAGATTTCATGTGTACAAAATGAAACCTAAAATCATAGAAAAAATGGTTATGTGTAGAAAACGAGTTCAACTTCTGTTTAAGCCTGCATATGCAGGTCAATTATTTGTGTGTTTTCCATTTCACTGAGTAGATGACAACCCATTTGCCACTTTGTTTATTAACTAGCATCTGGTTTCCTGCCCACAGGGAGACTCTGGTGGCGTGATTGGGCCACAGGGGCCTCCTGGTCCTAAGGGGGAGCCTGGAGAACCTGGCGGTGCCTATATGGTGGGTGTCATGCAATAGGCATACAAATTAGGCCAATATACACTGATTTAGTTGAGTTGTTCCATCCATCCATTTTCTTTTCACCCTTGTCCCTAACGGGGTCGGGTGTTGCTACGTTCCGGGCGAGAGGCGGGGTAAACCCTGGACAGGTCGCCAGTCTGTCGCAGGGCAACACAGAAACAAACAGGACAAACAACCATGCACACACACACACTCACACCTAGGGAGAATTTGGAAAGATCAATTAACCTGACAGTCATGTTTTTGGACTGTGGGAGAAAGCAAACTCCGTGCAGAAAGGCCCCGGCCGGGAATCGAACCCAGAACCTTCTTGCTGCAAGGCAACAGTGCTACCAACTGCGCCACTGTGCAGCCTAGTTGAGTTGTTAAATAGTGTAAATGTCCACTTTAAACCATTTTTAAATACAATTAATACATATATGAGTTACCTAATCATTTAATTTTACATTCTGATTTTGCTAACAAGGTGAACATTAAACCTTTTGATTCCTTAAAAGCCACTTTAAATTGCCTGAGCCTCTGATATCCAACTGAATCCAGAATTTCTTCATTCCTGGACATGTTTTGCCACCAGTGAGTGCACTTGCTGCCCCAGCATTCCTGTTGGACGGTTTACCACTCTGTGATATTACAGAGATGCAAGGCCATTAAGCAATCCATTTCTGGATGTTTCCAACCCGTGTAATCACCTATCCTTCCATTTTGGGGCTAATAGCTGTTTAAGCACTTTCCTTTATGGAAACAGCTTCACACTCACAGAAGTGCCTGTGCTCAATAGCACTCCCGCTCCTTAATCATGGGCAATGCTCTTTAAACAATCATGTTTGTTTGTCTGTAGAAATGTGAGTCTCAGCAATAAGCCCGACTGTAAGCAGTGCAATAACGGAGAGACGGCAGAAATATATAAACCTCTTGAAAATGCTGCAGCCTTCTAAATTTTCTACATGCATTCTTTGAAAGATTTGTGTTTATGGTGATTTATTGACCCTCAGTGTAAAGAGAAATAACTTTCATTTATAGCAGACTCTGTTTTACAGAGGTCATTTCTATGAGAAGCACATTTATAACATTTCAGGACCAAAAATAAATATAGAAGAATTTAGGCCTTTTTAATGTGTACTTTAAGTAACTTAATTGGTTTTGCCTTCAAATAAATAACAATTAACTTCTTATTGTTTGCTTTTTGTGCTATTATTATCTCAAATTAGCAATCACTCTGTTGTCCCAAACAATGACAAATGTTTTATATGTTTCATTAAAGTGCATATGCATTAAATTTATTAGAAGTTTCTCTTTTACAAAAAAGCAGTCATTAAACTGTACTTTTCTCAGAAAAATGCTTTATTTCCCCAACTTTCTTGTTTCAAGTTTAAGAGTACACCACACCCCACCCTTTTCAATACTGTAGAATTGCTGTGTTAGTCCAAATCCAACTTCGGCAGAACTAATTTACATTGTGCAATGTAGGGCTTGTAACACTAATACATGCTGACCAAAGAAATCAATGTCTCATCTGGATGGCACAGTAAATAATGCTTACACTAGCCTCGGTTCCAATCAACGTTTTGTTCTCCGTGTTGTAGCATTATCGCTGTGCCTCTTCACATTGAAAGTAATAAAACAGTACCGAACATGAACTCATAATGCATTCCTGCGTTCAGGTCGCTGTCGTTTGTAGAGGTTGTACAAGTTCAAGAATCCAGTTTTAATTAAAGTTCTATAATTTACACTAAGAGAGGAGAGCGGCTGCTCAGTTGACAACAAGATTTGCAGACAGAGGTTCAGGTCTGACGCGTTCTTCCTGTTGTTTTTTCAGAGTGATGGGCTGCCTCTGAGCAGAGGGACTCGTGGGCCGAAGGTAAGAGCCAAAGAGAACCTTTTTTTTTTTTGTTCAAAACATGAGCAAGCTACAGGTATATGCCTCAAGACAAAATGAAGAAGAACCTTCTGACCTTTAACTTGGATCTTAAGAAATGGAATTTGTTAAGGTACAAAAAATCATGTTTTTTATTTTTTACTATTTTCCAATATTAATAATTTGAGAGTAACAGAGTGATGACGATGATTATGGCAGTAATGCCAATAAGTTACTAGTTATAATCTCAGCAGTGAACATGTTTATTCCTTCTTCAATGTTCGGTCAATAAATGAGAGAGAAACTCAAACAATTACCCTTCAGTGCTTACAAACCAAATTCCACAACAATTGAACTAGTCAGACATGACTAGATGACATGTGAAACTAAATGAGCAAAAGAAGAAAAAATATCAAAATTTTAACTGAATTGTTTGGACAACTGGTTATATTATAGATTTGTATATACACTGCAGTTGTTTGATACTGATATGTCAGTTATCTTTATGTATTGTACATACTATGAGGAGGAGGAAAATGGTTGAAATGAATAACTCATTGACTGATTGGTTGATTGATTCAATAATGAAAAACAGTGCTTTAGTTGCACGTTTAAGCAGCCAGCACAGTCAATGCAATGTACAAAAAGGAGAAGCTCATTTCACAGTCAAGATGTGACAGCTTAAAAATAACAACCCCCCCATCCCCTCTTGGTTTTAACCGACCTCGGGCTAGAAAACTACCAATAATCTCTTGTTAGATGACCGGAGGGCGCGTATACAAGAGTAAGCCTTTAACAACTTAGACATGAGCTGTGGAGCTCGGCTTAATAAGTTAAAACCAAGAAATAGAAGCAGAATCTTGCAGCTTGGCTCGTCAAAAGGCACATAGGGATTTGGTCTAAATCTCTGTTGAAACTGGTCCATGTATTGCCTCAATGTTGATGGGTGTATTTTGGTGTTGACAACTAATATCTACTTCAAGTTAAAGAAAAATATATGAGGTTGCTGAAATTAAAGTGTAACAAAAAGAGAACAATATACAAAATTTTTCACACCATGAAAAACCAAACTTAAATGACTTTGCTGTACTTGATTTTTCAATAGACCACACAGCTTTTATGAAGGTGATACAGTTTTGAAAGTATTTTTACATTCTGTGCATGGTTAATGTGTGTTGGTGAAGTTTTTCCTTTCTGGTGATTCCAAGTTATTAACAGTGTTGTTATTTACACAGACAAAACTGAATTCTGAGTTTGAATATAATGGATAATACACCGTCTTTCTTCAGATACAAGCGATAAGCCACACTGAGTTTAATAGTTAATTATTATGCAGCGCAGGAGCTCTCCTGTCTTCTGAATTTATCACACCTTTTGTTTGTGTCAGGGTGAAAGAGGTGTGCCTGGAGTACCTGGAGACCATGGAGAAAAGGGAGAACCTGGAGAGAGTATCATTGTGAGTATGGTGTTGTATTGATTCACCTATCACTCTCTCATTTATTATTTAGCTCAAACCATAATAACTTGTCTTACAAGTTATTATGGTTAGACACTAAAGAGTGTCTAACCATAGTGTCTATGGTTAGACACTATGGTTAGACACTAAAGAGCCTCAAGATAAGTGGTCATTAAATACATCTTCAGGTGAAAACGTTGAGTATTATTTCAAGGGGCCGGCGCATCACGTTCGTGATTCATTACAAGGTGTAGCTATCCATCGATACATACTTTGAACTTTGCAAATTTGACTGTGAATGAGTGTGTTCAGTTTTGAACCACAGGATATTTGGAGACAAAGAATCAATAGAGCAAAAGGTGCCTAACACAATTACTGTACTGGATCTGGGGGCTAGAGGGCGGATGGTGTTAACAAGATGTGTGATGTGTTTTTAGGGCCCCGTGGGACCCCCAGGGAAGCCAGGAGCTGAGGTCTGTAGCAAATTCTCACTTTCGCAACACAGAAACAGCATGTTCATGTTTTTCACAGAGGTTCGGTTAAATTAGGATGTGAACAATTTCAGGAGAATCTTTTCTGCTAGAAATAAAAATGAACTAATTCCGTTAATATAAATCTATAAACTAACTGTGGGTCTTCTTTAGGGTCTCCGTGGACCACCAGGTTTATCCGGCCCTCCTGGAGCTCCAGGAAGAGAGGTTAGTGGGTACATTCTATTACTTTATTCTCATTCAGTCCCACAAGTATGCAGATAAAAGATAACCGGCTGCATAAAAGATTGTCAGCTTCCTGCTGTGGATGTCCTAGTGCGTCATATCACTGCTGCCGGCCACAAATCACCACCAACTGAGATGACTGTGAAAAGTTATAGACCTTCACGTGTGCATGATATTGTTCCCAGTAGGACTGTTAAATCTATTCTTTGTCTCAATTAAAGGGCTCCCCTGGTAGACCGGGTCCACCGGGTCCTGCTGGACCTCCAGGTGAACCAGTAAGTAAGAATATCACTTTTGTCCAATTCAGGATCACTGAGCAGCAGTGAGAAGTACAGATATATCACTTTTAGCATGTGTTCAAAACCGAGGCTTTAGCTCAGTGGTCTCAAACTCCAGCCCTCAAGGGCTGGTGTTCCGTAACCTTTAGACATTTCTGTAGTTCAACACACCCACCTCCAATATCAGCACATTTGCAGAGCTCAGTAGTGACTAGTGAGGCATGCTTATCATTTAATTCAAGCATGTAAGACAAGGGACACATCTAAAAGTTGCAGAAGTCTGGACATTGAGGACTGCAGGTTGAGACCCCTGCTTTAGGTAAAAATAGCATGGTTGTATAAATAAAACAACTTCTGTAGCATTTTTTATGGTTTTCCATCAGCAAATACACAGCCCCTTACCCTGGTTAAACACAGCAATGAATGAAAAACAATGGTTTCTATGTCACAGCAAGTTATCTGAATATTTTAGATTCCATTTTCAGGGTTAGAAAATAAGGAATTAAATTTACTTGCGTTATTGTATTTGAGCACAAATAGGATCTATAATACAAAATATCTATTTTTACTTTTGAGTACATTTGGAATTGTACTCGGTTGCATTTTAAGCCGGTTACTGAGTAAAACAAAAATATTCCTGCATAAAAACTGTATGTTGCACTAAAAAAAAAAAAAAAAGCAGATCAGTAGAAACCTATTACCCTCCCTGAGAGAGTGCACAACCTGCAAATGGAGATAGTGTGCCGTGTACCACCTGGAGAATCTGCAACTTTAATCTGTGACACAACACCAGAAACTCACTGAACAATTCACACTCAAAAACCAGGAGGAAGATGGAGATGCAAAGAGTGCTGTCCCAGCTTAGAGAAATATCCTGTCACATTCTGTTGCAGAAACAGTGAAGATACATCACTGACTCCAAAAAGAAACACAGAAATATTGCGCTGTGCACTGCAAGCTGCATACGCTCCATACTCTGTATATAAATAATGGTTTTCCCAATGTCACAGCTCCAAACATCTGAACATTACACCTGCAGCAGTGACACAGTTAGTCAAATAAGAACCTTTGTGGAGGTAGAAATAAAAAATTGTTTCATTTTTCAACAAGAAACCTTGTTAAAATCGTCCAACATTTACATATATGACTCTGATCTGCTAGTTAATTAACGACATCAGTAATTATTAATGTTAATGCTGACTTGATTAAACAGATCGTTATTCTACATCTAAAACCCTGTCAGGGATACACTGACAAGTGGGCACCATCTGCTCTTTTCTAAAACAGCCAACATTCTTAAAAACAATGCTTACCATCAATTTATTGAAGATGGATTGTAATGATGCTGCCTTTACTATCTTTTACTTGGCAGCCATTTCCTTGGCAGCTCTGTGGCAGAATATTACTCAGCATATTATATATGACTTTTATATTGTCTTTGACCAGCAGATGGATTTCTGGGCATGTCGCAGCATGTGCTGCATATTAAAGGTTACGTCGTGGAACTTTGGTTTTGTGTGTAAACGTTGTGCATGTGTGCAGGTTTAAAGCAATGCTGTAACGTTTCTGTGTATATACAGGCCATACCAAAAAGATTACATGAAAAATTTGTGGCATGGGTATACATCACACCGTTACCCTGTAGGAAATGCAGCCTTTATGTAATTACAGTATTTCAATATACTAAATCTCCTGCAAGCTAAAGCTTCATAACACCTTTCTCATTCCTTTTTGGCTTTATAATGAATAGGTTTTTGACAGTGAATATATTTTTAGTATGTTAGAATCCTGAAGCTTTATGATTTAAGGTTTTCCTCAAGTGCTGCAAATAAAAACTGGAACAAAACAGTTGGATAAACGTGTGTATGTAAAAATTCATCTTGGAATAAATGATGGCCTGGTGGATCTGGTAATGTTTTTGTGCAGGGGTGTGTGAGTGTGTTCAATTTACAAGATGCAGCTGAACCAAACAGCTGCAGCATATTATTAAATACCATGAAAGATTTGAAAGACAAAACCCTCTCTTCTTTTACTGACAGACTGCCCTGCCTATCGTTGGAGACATGGGTGCATTACTTAAGGTATTTCCTCTGCATAGTTTTAGACACTTGCAGCTTTTACCTTTGTTTATTTTGAAAACACATTGATGTTGTGATTATTAGTATTATTATTATTATTATTATTATTATTATTATTATTATTATTATTATTATTATTATTATTATTATTATCATTATTATTTCTTCAGATTTTAAGCCTTTAGTCCAGTCAAATTCATTTATTGCTTATTGCAACATAATCATACATTTGACAAAAAATAAATACATTTAGTTTTTGTATTTTTAACTTTTTTCTATCCACTAATTCGGCCCAACTTTGCACCCATTTCCTGGAATTACACAAAACTAAAAGTGCCCATGACTGTGACACGGAGTGTAACTCTTGAAGGCACTACTTGGTTCTCATTAATTCTGCTCAGGAGACATTCAGGGAACATTTTGTGTCAGTCAAGGTCCTTAGTCCTACCAGGTTGATGTCACATAATATGAGGTGAAAATGCAGTGTGCCAGCTCTGCTTGATGAAATCTTATCTGTGCTGCTGGTTTTGCTTCTCGCCTTGCCTGCCTTGGCAGAATGCCTGCAGTCTTTGCCAGGCAAGAGTTCCTGGGCTGCCTGGGCAGAAGGGAGAAAAGGGTTCCCCTGGAGTGCAAGGAGTGGAAGGCTTGGTGGGAGAAAAGGTACATCCAGTTCTAGACATTTTTAATTTATTTTGCATATGTAATTCAGCCTTTGGGGCTTGGTATAAAGTGACATTTAAATATTTTAAACAAAACTGCCTTGCAACAGTTTACTGTTCAAATATGGCTCAAGATGATATAAACCAAAAACAAGTTGATATATTTGTAAGTGTAAAACCTTCATCTTATTAAGCTCAATGAGAAGGTTTTGTAAAATGGTTAAGAAAAAAATATGCACTAAGTGTATGTTTACTGTCTTCAAAATGAAAACATCTGAGTTTTTTATTGCTTAAATTTAATTTAGTAAATTCTGCTCTTTATGCCTCAGCTATAGTCTTTCATGCACACTAACTGTTGACAAGTAGTTGCTTCAAATTAAAGCAGTTTCAAATAAAACCATGGAAAGAATAAGAAGTCTGAATGAAAACTACTACAAAAGTTAATACAATTTTAAAAATCTAAAAAAACATTTGACAAAGACGGAGGAAAACAAACAAAACTTTACTAAATAAGATCAAATTCATCTTACTTGTTATAACATTCTAATTGAATCAGTTACGTGTTTCTTTTAGAGCAGTTTTAGAATTAACCTCGTAAAATATAAAGAAAAGAAATTGCTTTGCGATATTTTGAAACTTACTCCAAATTGACACAACAAAAAAAATTACTTTTTTTTTTTTTTTTTTACGAACTGCAACATCTAAACAAATCTTGGGTTTGGCTCCAGTGCCATAAAAAAATATTTTGATACAACAAAATTATTGAACAATAAAAAAATAACTCAGAAACATAAAAATCAACTCAAAGGACAGAGCTCAAATTGACGGGTGTCTTATTAATGTATTATTTGAAAAAAAGAGTGTCTTGTCAAAATGGGTCTATTTCACAGAAAATATTTTGATGAAAAAGGGAAAGGAGAACAAAGACTTTTTAACAAGGGAGTATTTCATTTAAATACACTTCTGTTTTTACATGCATTTCACAAAAATATCCAACATGCATGAAGTTGGAGATGGCAAACAACACTGATTGAAACAGATGCATATGCCCCAAATTTTTTACAGGAGTGACCCATCAAAGTACTGCTGATTCACAGCCAAAAGTTCCTACCATCTTCAAGAAACTTTCTTCAGAGGCAAAAATCTGTTGCATCCTCATAAAACATTTAGAAACAGAGGTCCTTCAAACAAAATTCTTGGAAGTTGTGCAGACTGCTGAAAAGAAGTTGTTGACAACTAGACTCAGTTGTTGAGGTGGAGCAACCAAAACAGTCATATACAGAACTAGGGCGGTTTATACAGGAAAACTGGAGTAACGCATAGCAGACACATAAATGTGCCAAACACTAACACACTGTGAAGTGAGAAGCTTAAAAATATATATCCTAAAGTGTCAAAATAATGTCACATTACACTAAAATCAGCAAAGCGATTATACTTGTGCTGACGGTAGTATAGACTGGAACAGTGTGCCTATAGTAACATTCAGTATGTGTTTCCTGCACAGGGGGATCCAGGTGTAAGAGGTCCGATGGGTAATCCAGGAAAAGAAGGCCCAAAGGTAACATCAGGGTTTTAAAAACTAATACAGTATATTAGTATTTCCTTTAATTATGCAGCTTTTAATCCAGGGAAGAAAAATGTTTATTTAATTGTTGTGATTTGATGTTGTTTAATAAAATATGCATACGTTTTAAAATCAATTATTTCCGTATTGCATGTATGGTTGTCATTGCTGGCAACCTAGAGAGTTTTTCTATTGTTAATATTATTAGGATCACTTGGTGCTCTCTGCAGAAATTGTTGCTATGGATACAGCCTTGCACCAGTGAAACAGGCTCAGCAATTTCATGTTGTGTGCTTGAAGAGACATTTTGAAGTTTACTCCTGTCAGCCATTAGTTTGAGGCTTTTTTGTGGTTGGTGAAAAGCATTCACTTCTCTTTACCTCGCTGGTTCTGCTCACCCTCCAGGGTGTAAAGGGAGAGAGAGGCTTCCCAGGCCCCACCGGAGACAAGGGTGATGAGGTAAGCAAGGACGATGTTTAATCAAAATCAAATCAAATCCAATTTTAGTTGTATAGCACATTTCAGCAGCAAGGCATTTCAAAGTGCTTTACATCATAACAAACATAAAAACACAAAGTCATGTAACATAGAATAAACAATCAAAACATTAATTTAGACGGCCGTCAAATTTATAACTTGTTATCCATTTAGCTAAATGTTTTACTTTGTGCAGATCCTAATCTTTGCAAGAAATGTTTTAATCCAGCAAATTAGACCACATGTCATCTGGCCGTTTGGAATGAACAGTGGTATTGAGATTTTCAGACAACTACAGGCTGTGAAAAAAATACTACTTATTTTCTTCTGGCTTCTTTGTCATTCTTCAATGTTCCAAACCAGTCTGTCCCAATGTGGAATTATAATCTTTGAGAAAGAAGAAAGTTCAGCCATCAGTTCATCAAGCAGCTTTGGGTTATGCAGTAGGACAGCAGAAAACTTATATCTGAATAGTTAAAATGAAAAACTGAAAGGTTTGGTGTGACTTGTTTTCAAAAACCCTCTGATTTGTTGTTTCAGGTGTTTGAAGGAAAATTTTGCCATCAAATGTCTAAGTTCAAGGGATATTTCTCTTTCTCATAAGGGTTAAGTTGGTTTTGTTTGGTCTATTTTCCATTAATACATTGAACTGTAATTTGAAAACTATGATATTAAACAGTAAGTTGTTCACAACACTATTTATTGTAATTTTTTGAGACCCTGCAGTTTTCAATGTGTGCAGTCTGTGTACCGTCTCCTTCTCCCAAAGTACCTACTTTATTATAAACATGGCACGAACTGTGTTTGTGCATCTGTGTTATTAAAAAGATGGTAATTTTATCCTACAGCAGCAGCTAAAAGATATTTAGCGAACAAGCAATATGCCCAATTGCTTATGCCCAATAAAAAACATATTGCACAAACTAATACAAACACATTAAATACTACTCACTTTAAATACAGCAGTAACAGAGACTGTAGGGCAAAACTTCGTTAGATGTTAATCATGATTAATATCATAATTAAAATCTAGTCTCCCATTTTTGCATTTTATTTTGTGTAAGATTTCTTAAGTAATATAATTTGAAAACATTTTTTAAAAGCTTTGTAAGATTTTCTCAATTTGCATTTTTTTTTTACTTTTAGATTTAATATATAAATTGATCCTGTAGTTTGTTAGCATTCATCATACAGAAAGCCTCACCCCCATTCCCAGGTGTAGTCAGTTGTGCAGCCCTCAGCAGGTCCAGATGCCTACAACACTGTCACAGACCGAAACACTCAAATAAACCGATATTATACTTTTCACACAAGGTGGCGGATTATTGAAACTCACACCTGCTTAGTGTTCATATTGAAGCTGATATCTCATTTTATTAACATGTGCTCCGGAGCAGATGTGCAGACAGAACAGAGGCTCTGACTGACTGAAGGGTTTGCTGATATGAATGCTTACGCTCCCTGTGCTGTTCTCCTCAAGTATTTGGAAATGCCAACTACTGCAAATCAGTTATTGCAATAATTTGAAGCAATTATTCTTTGATTTTTAAACTGAGTATCAATTTACTGTCTCCAGGGCCCTCCAGGAGCTCCAGGTCTTCCAGGCGTAACAGGTCGGACAGGAGCCCCGGTAAGTCTTTTTTGTTTGTTTTTTTTTTTACGTTGGCATTTTCATAATAAAAGAATACAAATACCATCACAAAGGGGGCATGAGATACAGCAATGACAACAGAAAAAGGTTACAAAGAAATGCAGTTAATAATGATCTTATAACAGCACTAACATAGCATGACTGGTTAAACATTTTTTAATCTTTTAATGACATTAAGGACAAAATGAGTTACAGGTATTCAAAGTGTTCTCTCAAATGAGGGTTAGTGCTACATGTAAGGAAGAAAGGGCTCACACATTCCCACATTGTAGCTTGATTGGGTCACAAATTTCTAGCTGAACAGAATGAGTTGCTTTGCTACCGCCATTCCAAGGTGCACACTCATCTGAACATAAAATGGAAGCATTCATCCAGGTCCTTAGTGGTTTGAGATGCAGTATGATCTTAAAATGTGCTAAAAGTGTTGTCTAAACGATAACTAATACCAGACTGCATAAGAGCTGGTGTGCCCACTAGAAAGACACTTATCCCACACTCGGGATAATTGAGGGTACATTGGGTTTACTTTGGAGTAATCAGGTTCACAAATGACTTTTTTTTTTATCACCTTGTATTGTGTGTTAATAGAATACAACCAAAGTTGTGACATTGCTTCATCCCACAGCTCTTCCGCAACATCAGTTGCAGAAGAGCAACTGATGTTTGCTCAGCATTCACAACCAAGTGTCTCTTATTGAGATGAGCAGATACCTGATTCTAACATCTGATTTGGAAGGAGCAAAAATAAGATTGTGTAAATCAAAATTTACAGCAAACTTGAAACAACTATGCAAAATGAACAATATTTTTGTGTTCTCCTCACACCAATACATGTCTGCCTTGCAGACGATGCATAGAAAAATAATTGTGTAGAAAAATTGTTTTCTTAGATAAATAATACTCCAACATCACGGTTCATTTGGCCCTGTAGCATTCATAATTTTTGTGTCATGACAGCATTGTCTCCTCACAACAGTGACACAATGACAACATTATTTAGTTTCATACACATTTAAGCAAAAGCTCTGTCGGCACCTTATGTAGACTTACAGATGACTGAGAGAAAAAGTGGAACTGGCAGGGTGACTTACTTTAGGATCGATTTGGCTGATAATTGTCTGATCACTTGAGGCTCAAACGGAGAATTGAATTTTCCCCCACAGTCTTTCAGTCTATTCTTACATAAAAAAAATTTAAAAAATACCAACAGGAACGCCATACCGAAAGTAATATACACCAACCAGAACACAGTCCATTCCACTTCATTGATCCTA
Source organism: Poeciliopsis paucimaculata (assembly GCA_903067055.1). Lineage (NCBI taxonomy): Eukaryota > Metazoa > Chordata > Actinopteri > Cyprinodontiformes > Poeciliidae > Poeciliopsis > Poeciliopsis paucimaculata. The sequence continues at coordinate 21,692 of CAEGAD010030674.1, forward strand.
ATACATGCACACTACTCAACTTAGATCACTTTAAAATTAGAACGCATACTTTAATGGAATTGAATGATTTGATTTTATACAAGATTTTCTTTTTTCAATATCCCAACATACACCACAAGATGGTTAACATTACTTTAGAATCCAGATACAATGTTTTAAGTCCAAGACCATGACTTTTGGACCTTTGATTTTTAAATTAAGTGCTTTGTTGCCTCTTAAAATGGCGAAGTGGAAGTAAGATGTTTGAAAAAGTAAATAAATAAATAAATACAGTTAAAAAAGTTGGAAAGTCTGAAAAAGAGTTCAAAGGTCTGGGCAGATTAAACATCTCTACAGCAATCACTCAGTTATGCATAAGGGAAAATGCAATTGTTATATGTAATTTGTGCTCGAATCAGTTTTCATGTTGTTTTTTTTTGTTTTGTTTTTTGCAGGGACTTGTAGGTAGACCTGGTCCTACGGGCCCACAAGGAACAAAGGGAGAAAAGGTAATAAATGCTTTCTATGAAATGTAGTTTAACAAATGCTGCAAAAAGTAAAGTAAATGTCATTCTTGTGCACAATTTGGTTGACGAGGTTGAAGAAAAAGGAATGTGTTATTTTCCATAAAATAACACGTTCCTATGAAATATCTTATTGATGTCTTTGTCAATCACATGGATAAAGTACTTTGCTACTTTTAACAGCAACGCAAAAGAAAACAAAATGTCACATTTCTAGAGAATGCCTTTTCTTTCAAAGTTCTCTGATGAATGTTAAAAGTAGCATTGCTTTTACTGAGTCATCTTTACTTGACTTTGCAGAGGTACAGGAAAAGGCATAAGTCTTTCTTTTAGCTATATTTCTAAAAGAATGTAACAATGACTGAAGTCAATATTTTTTGTTTACATCAACAGGGTGTGAAGTAGATAAAGTTTTAAACACTTACAAAATGCTGAAAAGGGAAAAAGTGGTGCTTCAAAAAAAAATTGTTGTGCTTAAAATTTCTCTTAGCAGTAAGAATAGGTCTAAATAAGATCAACAGTGTGTTTTGGTCTTTTTGTGATACGTATCTGGGTTTATGTAGAGATATTTTGGTACGATTGCAATGGAATCAAACACTTGAAAGGACACACTAAAAATCTTGTGAAAAACTGTGTACTAAAATAATGAAAAGTGATTTAAAGGTCGACACATTGTTAGAGGAAAAGTAGTGTGTTAGTAGACTGGTGGTATGAAAACAACCAATTTGTGTTTTCCTATTATTTTTATAGCACCTAATGTTTAAGTGCTGATGTGTTTTCATGTCAGTGTGTGGTTACGGTTGTAGTTCTGTATAATGTGCATGTGATATGTGTATCTTTGTGTCTTTCTTGAGTTATTTATATAATAATATATACATTTGTTGCATATATCTGTTTTTATCTCTGTGAAACAGTGTTTTATACCTTATCTATGTAGGATGCCTGAGATGTTCCAATATCAGATACCGATTTGTATTCCTAATTCTGATCTGAGTCATTCTGATCCAAGTAAATGTCTCAAAATTTAATCCCCAGGAGACTTATTATAGTCTTTGCATCACACTAAAATCTGAATTAAAAAAATATTATGAATTTTAATTTCAACATTGAAGATACCAACATTATGAAAGCTGTATGTAGGCTACCCATAAAAGTAAGATTTTCAGTATGTGGAAGGAAGGAAGATTTTGCAATTTAAATAAGATTTGATCATTGTTTATTTAAAATATTTTTAAAAATAGGTTATTTTCAATGTTATGTGAATAAATTCAAGTATGAGTCTCCTGAAAATATGTCCAATATTAAACAATAATTTCACTACCTTTAAGATTTTCTTTTGTTTATGTCTAACAGGGAAACGACGGAGCTCCAGGCAGACAAGGACTTCCAGGACCTCCAGTAAGTTGCTCCAGTCTTCACAAGATTTATTTTCCTACAGTGTCTCAAAACCCCACAAGGGTCACAGGTTTTATTTTGGGTGGACATGTAATGTTACCTTTAAAGGTTACAGTGTGAAAGTCGTCTGTTTGGTGCTTGTTTAGCGTTTCTCGTAATAGCACAGCACAACTGACAAACAAGTGCAAACATGATGAAATTGTGGCCACATGCTTGCTGGCACCGAGTCTCATTTCATCCTTTTTAAAAGACGAGTGAGTAAGCACTTCCAGTGGCAAATCTATAATTCATTGGCTATCTCCTTGAACTTACTGAGTGCCTCCGGAACACACACGCACACACGCATAGACCTTGGTCTTATAAACCTGCAGCTAGTGAGGAAAGGGGATGGCTTAGTGGCCTGAAAAGGGCACAGACCTTCACTGGCTTCTAAATGAGAGCCTTAACTTCTTCTTGGTTTACATTAGTTGCCCTCTAAAAATCCATCACTAAAGAACATCCTTACAAGGCTAAAACATAAAATCAGGATTACCTCGTGATACCCAAAATCTTTTAAATTATAAAAGACTGTTTGTGCTTCTTTAACATCCTTGTCTTTTGGATTAGGACTGCTTCCAGGTTTATGAAAATCTGCTGTTCTCTACTTATTCTACTCTTTTCTTTTCTCAGCCACACATTCTTTCTTTCTCTTTCTCTGTGTAGTTACCAGATACAGATGCTATGTTGCTTTTAAGGGCTTAGTTGTGTATAATTGCTCAAGACCTAGAGTATAGTTTTCTACCTGAAACCAGATAACTCTTGCAGAGGGGATGTGTGATTCTCTGACTGTTTTTCAGGGTGCGCCGTATGTGGAGGGAAATGGGATGAGCAGTCTGTACAAGCTGCAGGTAAAAGATATAAAGATTTTAACTCACGTTTGAAATTGGATTTATTGAATTTGATGATGCCTTGCTCGTGAATTGAATTTGACCCGCATTGTAAAATATTTAGTCATTACATACAGAAATGTCTTTGCAGAGTGGTGGAGCTATTTTAGGACCTCCTGGAGCGCCCGGTGTTCAGGTAAGTGTTGTTGTGCCTCAGGTAAATCCTTTAAAGTGTGCTGTAACTCTAGCAAACAGGCATGCTGATACTGTATGAGCTGCAGAGCCTGCGAGGGCTGAATAACAAACAACCTGACCAGGCCTCCAGTGTTATGGTTCTGAAGCATTTATATCACAGTCAATCACTGGGGGTTGGCAAAGGCCAAGAGGCTTCCTGACTCCCAAACAGGTGCCTCTGATCCACGCCGGGACACACAACATCATTGATATGCAAAATGAAACTTTAGAAGTTGGTATGCTCTGTGCGGTGGAGAAGTGGCCCGGTTTGCTTATCGCTCCCAACCTTCTTTTGCCTTATCAGACAGTTTGTAATCTTGTCCAGACCAGGGAGACGTTCAGTCACGGGGCCTGCAGGCATCCATTTGCTGAAACGAACACTTAAGGAAGTGACAAAGAGCAGACGTTGTGCTGTCCCCCCAGTGCAAAATGCACATGAACTACAGCTAAATCTCAAGAATGTCTCAGCCTGTACTGCATTTATCATCAGCCCAACAGCTCCTCGGGAGCAATCAGTAAGAGAGCTTCCTCATCAGTGTTAAGAGGGACAAGACAGATAATTTATCTTTTTTTTATTATTATTATTCGAAAAACGCAGCTTAGGTGTGTAAAGCCATATTGTATAATGCTTACCTGAAACACAATTTCAGAATCGTCGTCATTTACAGACAGACACATTTGAGGGAAAATGAAGCAACAGTGAATAGTATGAGTTTTACCTACAACAGAATATATCTACATGTCATTTCAGACTGAGTTTAGACTTTCTATTATTCTTGTTGTCACATCTATGGCACTAATCTGTCTTCTTTGTTTCTTTCTCCTTTAAGGGCCAAAAAGGAGATGAAGGACCTGTCGTGAGTAGAAACTGTTCGTTCTGAAACGTGTATTTTTCATACAACACAGAAAGGGAGAATTCGGAGCTGCTTTTTATCATTATCTCCCAGGTTTTTCCACTCTATAACACAAGTCAATAAAGCCTCAAGCCTGAGTGCTTAAACACTCTCTGTAGAAACTCAACGTACACAAAAAAGAAAAGAAATGACCTTGTCTCCAACAAATATGAAGCTTTTGTAATATATTGTCTTGCCAGTGGGAACCCACAAACACTTACTGCATTTATAATGTGCTCCTCAGCTGCTTGCTTTGTACCGAATTGGGAAAACAATCCGTTTGCAATCCACATATACATGCAACCAACTTGACGTTTCCGCTTTAACTCTGAATTCCTCATCCTCATGGGACCCATTGCATTTTTTATTGTGTTGGTCGCACAGTGATTTTTCACCAGAATGTTAATTTGACATCCTAATAAATTGTGCCGTCCGGCGACAGAGCCATGCTGGAATTGCCCCAATCTGTCTCACAGCTGATCCTCTGGCTCGTCCACCCGCTCCCTTCTTTCCGTTAGCCACAATGGCTTATTCGTGACAATCTGCATGTGTGACAATTACCCGGACAATTCATCTATGTCGGCACCGGTTGCTTCTCTGTTCTGTGTAATGGCGTTTCTCCATGGCAGCCTGAGCAAGAGGAGGTAGATAGAGGCCATCACTTGCTCAAGAACAGAGAATGGATCTCTATTTTTAGAGCAGAAGAAAGACTGATTTTGAAATGAGGCTTTTTTCTTTCAAATGTTCCTGTAGCCCACATGATGCAACAGTATGTGCAGTAGAACATTTGAAGCTATCAACCCAAAATCGTTTGAAACAAATGGATACATAGAGGATTGAGGACTGAACATATTAAGATGAGAGAAAGAAATGTTGCAGAAACTGCATTATGCAACCAAACACAGTTTCTTGTCTCTATGTACATTTATTTTGAAAAATGACTTTCCTCCTAGATGTAAATGCATAGACATAAATCAAAAATAACCAAGCAAATGGAGCAAAGTTTTACCCATATACATTTCTTCTGTTTTGCAGCCAGCATGTTTCAAATAATCCAACATATTTTAATATCAGACAAAGAAAACTTTGACATACCACACCTAAATAGAATATATTGAACAACATGACTTAGGCCGGAGGATTTCAAAACCTGACACAATCACAAGAACTTAATTAGACAGTAAGAATGTGTGGTTTAAAAAAGTTCTTGAATGGAGGAAAACAGTAGTGAACCTTCCAAGAAATGACCAGCATCACACTTATTCAAATAGTGCATCAGCATCCAGAAATTTGCTAAAGAACCAACATCTAACTCACAGCAATAAACTCAGTTGAGTTTACTAGTTCAACAGTTACAGAGACAATGTGTAAAAATGGTGTTGATGGGAGAGTTACAAGGTAAAAAAAAAATCTCACCTTGAAACTGAAAGGTAAGACTGAAAAACACTGAAAAAACACAATGGCCTGTCTAATATTTTTCAAAAATACTTTGAAAATTATTGAAAGAGGCAACATATTCACCCCATGAGGAAAATAAATAAATGAATAAATAGAATAAAAAATAAAATGAAGATTTTAAACTTTAATCTTGAGATCAGGTATGCCCTTAAAGACACAGTTCTTCCATTGAACAATTTTAGAAAGGCAGACTCCCCCATGCCAATGTAAAAAACTGATTCGTAATTCTCATTAAAGTGGTGCAGAAACCAGTTTTTAGGTCAACTGAGATATTGCTTTTTCATATAGTCAGGGTCGATTAGCTTGCTTTTTTTCCTCATTAAAGTACGTCATTATTGGAAAAATGTCTTTAAACCGGTTTATTGTTGTCTGATGTTAAAATGTGTTTGTTGAGCGGAAACATACTTGGCAACTAACTTATTTGCAGTCCTGTGACTTTAGTTTGTATTTTCTTGTTTATGAAGATACATTATTATGCATTTCTATTTAGGTTTATAATTATGCTTGTTGCCAGTGGCACTGCATTTGTGGGATGTGAGGTAAAAATAGCACCATTCTTGGTTGCAAAATAGGTGGAACAACTCTTAATCTACTTTATTAGTGACCTGATCAGCTTGACACAGCAGGTGGTATGTTCTTCTCTCACAGGGGGAACCAGGACCCATGGGCTTGCCCGGGCTTGAAGGGCTTCCCGGTGCCAAGGTAGGTAACAGAGCCGTTTCTCTCCCGCAAATGAGCTTCCCTTGATTGCAGCATGAATAAAATGCATTCTCTCTGGAGCATTCTCATTATACAGTTATAAAGAGCTTCCTCGTGAAAGGACGTATCCATCTTCCGAAGAGTAAAAATGCTTGGCACTGTGAACGTTATAGGTGCTAGTTAAAGTTATGAGCCAGCTTCAGGGAAACTAAATGTTTTTTGTTTGTTTGTTTGGGTTTTTTTAGAGAAATTCAATTACTTGTATTTCTGTTTAAATATTGCCTGGAGGAAATTCAGATCTACATTTCCAGAGAGGATATACTGCAATTTGGAGACAAAGCATTAATGAAATGGCTAACAATCTGCACCGTGAATTGCAAACACTAGAGGAGATGCATTTTCTTGAAGATAATGAAATTGGGCTGGATGGAACCGGCATCAAACTTTGTGTAACTGGCAGTGTGAGCTGAGTGGAGATTTTGTGAGACTGAAATGTGTCAGTTTCTGTGACATCAAGGGACATTTTCTTTTTGGTATGTGCACGTAAGTGTTAGTTGTACAATAAAAAAATAATAATAACAAAGCTTTTTCAAACTTAATTTATGCATCTAAGTCGATTGTTAAGGAGTTTCAGCCTTTTTATCACCTCCCACATTTGCTTACTTAAACCATGAGTTTCACAATGATATTCACAACACATATAAATGCAGTATCTTATAATAAAAACATTTGAACTTTTTACATTTGACATGTAGATGTAGTCCCGGTGAATGTTTTTTAAGTTTGTGCCTGTAACGTGACAAAAGGAGGAAAATAATTCAAAGGTTGTAAAAACCTTTGCAGGACACTTTACCTACTGTATACTGTATCTGCTGGATATGACAGGTTTTTATAGTCTGTCATCTCCATGATTTATGTTGTCTTTTCAGGGTGATATCGGCCTGTCTGGCCCTCCTGGGACATCAGGTCCTCCAGTAAGTAATTTATGTATGTTCTGCTTATGATCAATTCTACTTATTTGTGTCATAATAAGTAGAAATAGTAATTTATACTTATTAAAACGTATTCTAATAAGTAGAAATCTTCTACTGTATTCTTTAAGTCCTCTCCTAGCATCAGTTCAGCTGTGTTTTCTTTAAGAATTGAACAACATGAATTATACTAGTACTTTGGCTAATGACACTATAATCATTTGGAGTAGGCTATATAAAGGGATTATAGAGTGGCTATATTATAAATGCAAGGCTGCAGACATGACACTACTGAGGACCTATCAAACAAGACACGTTCCCCTACTGTCTGTGATTGACAGGGAAAACCCGGAACACGCGGAGAGCCAGGGATCCCAGGAGAGCCGGTGAGGAGCAGTCTCTAGCTCTCTTTTAACTGTCAATCCACGCATCATCCCCTTGCCACTTCAAACTGACACACCGACTGCCTCTTTTCTTGGATAGGGTGAGAGGGGGCCCATCGGAGAGACCGGATTCCCTGGACCCGAGGGACCTCAAGGTGTTCCTGTAAGGATGCAAACCTTTTCATTAGAGAACCCTACAGCAATATCCACACACCTTTGCACTTGTAGATTCATTCACAATTCCAGCTTTTGTGCTCACAGAGGCCAACGTGATTCAAGGACAATATAGATGAAATACGTATGTTATCTACCACTCGTCCTGTAGATGATTATATTCCCACATTCCTCTATGTAATTACCATCAGAGATAGTTTCTGTAATATTCCCTGTAAGTGCACAATGGAACAGTGTTCACTCAGCAATCAGGATCATTATCCCTCGGTTGAGATATCTCATTAACTGTGGAGATTACTAGGAGTGCAACAGCGCTGATCCAATCGAAGGTGGGAGCTGATACAAAATGTCTTTGTTTGTGTTGCGGTTCCTGAGCAGGGGAGGCCTGGAAAAGATGGAACTCCTGGATACAAGGTGAGTAGTTTCAAATCCCCTTATAGAAAGTGCTTTACATCAGCCGGGCTACAGAGAGATGGCACAGCAGATTTTTATCCCCCCCTCCGGCAACAGTGTGCTGACTGCATTAAAGCGATTTGCATATTTGAGATTTTAGTGATAGAAACTAAATGGAATCCTGCAGGTTTAAGGCTTTGTTGACTTTTATTCTTCTTACCCTAATTATATAGTTAAGGCTTTCAGACAATGATAAAATGTTTGTAATGGAGGGCGTTAGACACTTCAAATTAATGATGTGTTTTTTTTTTTTCTTCTTTTGCTTGCTGAACCTGCCTTGAACTGAGACAAATCCAGCAGAAAAAGTCTGCCTTTAGATTGCTGATCAAATTTATTACGCACCGTTTACCTCATGAAAACTAAGAATGGTCCTGGAGGATGCAGAATGGATCCGCTTGAATGGCCGTCCCACACACATTATATGATCCAACACCCAAACTTGACTGATTGTGGTTATTACTGTTTTGCCCAGATATACAAGATGTTTTCCACCTTACACCGAAATGGCAGACCCAACGCTTTATTGTTTGTTCATTTTTATCATTTAATATTCCCCCACTATAATGTCTCCGTTCTACTGAGGCCATTTAAATAGAGGCTCTCATTCTAGTGGAACAACAGTGCCATCTAGTTGGTGGCTCTTCTCATCTGCATAGATTGCTTGCTCACTCCTTTGAGCTTTAATATAATGCTCAGGGAAGCACATTTCAGTGGGCAAGATGATAGATTTAAGCTTCCCATCAGGCAGTGGGGAATACAGCATGCTGCAGATTAAAGCAGGCAAGGGAGAATGGCATCACAAAGCGGTGCCCGCTTTAAAACCACATCATGCCAGATTGTCTTTTGCATGCCTCCTGTAATCCAGCGGGAAATTGATACAAAGATGGTCCCCGAGGTAATGCTGTGAGCAAAGTAAAAGGAAGCAATGAGGATTGACAGGGAGGGGACCGGATGACTCAAGATGTTGTGACATGAAGCTGGAGATAGGTATTTTCCTCACGGCTCATCCGTACAGTAAAGACAGCTGGTGGGAAAGCAGGCCTTTGTCAAACAAAACCGGAGTGATGCAGAGGAGCCATGACATTGCAGAAGGTGAAGCACTATAATGGGAAATATTATACAAGCAGTAGAACCTGAGCAGAGTCTAAAGCAGTCAATGCACAGTCTTCTGATAAGAGTGTACCTGGAGTTTGTTTAAAAATAACAGTAGGAATTTTTGTAAAGATTCACTGATCGCTGAGATTTTGTTGCCAATTTCTATTCACCGATTGTGTAGCCAATTACAATTTCACTTTAAGAATAAATTTACATCTCAAGTTTCACAACCCAGTGGCTCTACCAAGCTATAAATAAATTCTAGATATATAATTTGTCAGAAATTATTAATATCTAGCTTAGTGCAAATCAAAACATACACCTGTGATGTACAAACTTATCACACCAACATAGTGTATCCAACACTGTCTGTTCAGAGTATGATTTAACAGAAACTTAATCTCTGTCATCAAATACAGCTTGAAATGTGCATAAATCTGACTTTAAAGCAAGTCACTTCCTGTTCTAAGTTGATGGAGCACAAGTGATGTCAGGAAATGAGCATGTGAATGTTTTGATGGCTGTTCTGTGATGACACACACATCATTTTAGGTACATCTCCAACCTTATGTGTAGAAGTCATTATTTATTTTTCTTTTATGGTGAAAAGACTGATTTTGAAGTTTGGCCACACCCACATGCTTTGATGTAGCAGAAAGCTTTTGATAACGTTTGATGTCCAATGCCTAAAGGCTATACTGAACCTTTCTCTAAAAGGAAAGCTCGATGATGAGTTTGATCAGATATGTGTTTAAAAGAGAGAACGTGAAGGCTTTAGTTAAAAATGGTTGACTTCTTTTGAGGTTAAACCATGGCTCCAATATTGGTGATGTTGGAGTCAAATATAATATAGGAAGCATAATGTTTTACAGTAAAACATTACAGCTTGCTTATGATGGACCAGATTGTGTAAAATATACAAAATCACCAAATTCCTGTCACTTGCTAGTTTTATCTAATGTTGGAGGCTTCTATAATATTTATTGCTTCCTATTATTAGAAAGGAGTATCTGCCTATTACAGTAATTATTTTAAGGATCTTATTTTTCTGCTACAGTCTTAAAGTTTGTTTTGCTTCTTTTTTTTTTCTTCAAAGGGCTCCACAGGTACACCAGGTGACAGAGGATCCAAAGGTGAACGTGTAAGTAGAATCATCCTCTTCTCCGGAGAAGAATCTGGTTTATGTCTCTAACAACAATGCATGTTCATGAAGTGGTAATGAAAGGATGGCAATCAAAGTCACAAGAAATGTCTATTTCAGTACAAATATTACAAATTCCCACAAGCACATAAACACTAGAAAAAAAGGGGGCATTTAATGCTCATTGTGGTTTTCTATTGTGTTTGCCAAGTTTTATCAAAGCTCTGCAATAATTTTAACTTTTTTACTTTATTTATTTATTTATTTATTTTTAAATGTAGCAAATAGAGAAGTACAAAAAAGTAGAATTTTCATATTTTAGCTGCTGAGACAGGACAAGTAAATGCAAAGGCAAATAAAATAATGAAGTTACAATTTATGGCAGCTTTAGGGAAAGTGATTTCAGCAGCTAAAGCCCCATCCAGCATTTACAAATAAGGCCCACAGTGGGGGAAATAATCTGAAAAAGTATCCCATATCCTATTGTTTATAGGTTACATAATAGAGCAATGTTTATTGCCTTTGTGGTTTTGAGCCAAGACAAGTCTAAATAAAATGATGACCAAAAGATGTGTTGATCAGCTTGAGCTGATTTTCTTAATATCCATTAGAGACAAATCTGAGACCTATGGGTTCATGGAGGAGACCCAAATGAATGCTGAACAATCACTCAGCTACAATCAGCCAATTTTTCATAAATTAAATGCAATAAAACTACGAAGTCGTAGGATTTTGTAGAATTAAATCTACCAACAGCAGACCTTTTTCTGGCGGGCGGAGGGATTGGAATAAGCTGTTCTAACCTCAAAAAAACTACAAGTCAGTCACGATCAGGAACATCCTGTGTGCCACATACACATGTGGAGATTGCACAGACAGCAAGCTTAAAAACAGCAGAGATTTATTTTTAACGCAGGGTGATCCTGGCATTCCCGGAGAAAGAGGCGTTCAAGGTGAAAGGGGTCGCATGGGTGACCCTGGCATGGTTGGACCGATGGGGCCGCCAGGTGAAAAAGGAGATCCTGGCCCACCTGGACAGCTAGGGAGCATAAAACTCCTGGTAAGTAGCAAAATTGCAAATGCTTCCGCATTAAAGTTCTTTCTTCTCGTATAATTTAAATCATCTGACAGGATGTGGCAGTTTGTATAACTAGCTTAGTTCTTCCTACCTGGATGGAAAGCAATGTATCTACAGCTTTTTGCATGAAACATCAAACAAAGCTGAGCGAGGGAGCTCGCTGTTCGTTCTCTGCTCAGCGCTTCCCACTCCCGATCATCTAGACATAACAGAAGGTCAAAGCAGGAGAGAGTCGGAAACAGAGGGAAAGACAGAGATATGTGGGCGTGCCAAGAGCTCTGCAGAGCGGAGAAAACACCTCCATCTGTCACAGACATTTTTTACGCTCACTGTAGTTATATAACATTCACAGTGATGAAAAGCTGTTTTGAATGCAACGACATAACATTGGTGCCTGTTGTGTGTTATTGTTATGAATGCTGCCCTGGAAAGCAGTGCAGTTGAGAACAGTTCTCCCGACTGACATAAACTTGAGACTGAAAGTTCCTTGAGTGGAAGAACATGTACTGTATGCAGAGAAGTAAAGTTGTTGTAGCCGCTTACCGCAGCAGATAAACTTCAGTCAAAGATGTTATTCATGAATGGATTATTAGAAATTATCTGTAAACTTGAGCATTTTCCCAGGCTGTATTTCGCATCCATTCATTCATCGGAAATATTTTCTGAATTTAGTTCAAAGACAGTGGGGGGCAGAAGGGGGTTTGGCCGCAGAGCTGTCAGACTGGCTTCTGAGGAGCTTTGGCAGCATTCTTTTTTTTTTTTTTTTTTTTTTGTAAATCAACTATTGGAAAATGTGTTGGTGTTTTTGGACAAAACAGCTCTTCTTTGTTAAAGAGATGTGCCAGAGCATTCATAGTGTTTGCACTCACTTTGCCTCCATTGCCTCTGTGTGCCCTACAGAGCAGCTGTAGCTTTAACACAGCTTGAACTACAGAAAGGAGGATAGCCAAAATATTTTGGAGACACTGTTGGGGTATTGACAAGCTACATAAAATAAACAAAAACAAAAGAAACGGAGCACTTTTTTATTTTAGGTGACTTAGAAAGAGCCTTGGGGGAACGAAGCAGGGGCACAGATGGTAGAAGGGTAACACACTGAAATTGCAATTTTATCAAAACTCCCTCTAGTCTTAGATCCCAATGAATAGCATGCCAAGATATGAAGTTAAAAAGATGGGGAGACGACTATTTTGTATTCTTCTATAAATTGGTCTTCAGTCTGAAAGTTTCAATTTGAAATGCTAATCTATTTGCGCCACAAACAGTCTAACTGATTGCTCTATTGGGGGTGGCTGGCAGGGCTGGGTGAACAATCAGATTTAAAGGGTAGCTCTCTCTTCACCATGACAGATTAGTGTAGCACTTATATCATTGCAGACACTACACCGATTTGCTTATCGATCCCCACCCTGTTTTTTCCTTTATCCCTGAACAAGACCCCAAGATGAAATACAGACAAAGCACAACCTAATGACCCCTTTCTATGGAGAACATAAAAGGAAACAGTGTTTTCTCACCTGGATCCAGGTCATTGGGGCTCCCTGCTGGAGCCACACCTAGGGGTAGGGATGCTGGGGAGGACCAGGTACCCCTGGAGCCCTGCTGGGCAGAACCTGAGATGGAAACCTGGGTCCTCCTTCCCATGGGTCCATCATAAGTGATGAGCTTATAGACAAAGGGTAAAGTGCTCTGTGGATCTTGGCAGTGTGATCCTCAGCAACAGAATCCAACTCTTAGGACATGGAGTGTCCATCCCAAGGATATTTCTGATTTTAAGATAAACTGTTTGTCCAAAAGGTGGGGATTATTCCCCATGTGTGCATGTTTTCCCCTTGAGAATTGGATCTCACATACGGGAATCACATAACAACCAACTTTAGCAGGACTTAGCTGCAAATCGGATACTAGTAAAGCTCATAATTGTTATGTTCAGAGACCAGGCTATCTATTGTGTATTGATTTCCATAATATGAATCCAGACCCTAAATAAACATGTTTGCACATGGAGATAGTACAGTCCAATGTGTTGAACTGGTTCAGTATTAGAGAGATCACCAGAAAAGCAAATGCATAATTTTGTCCTGCAATTCTCATTATGCTGTATTTGTAGAGCAGCCCTATCATTTTCCATTTTCACAAAAAGTGAGGAAACCCTAGAACATACATTAGGTAATAAAAAAAAATTAAAAAAATCACAAAGAATTATACAAAAGAGGAAGCCTGTCACAAAAACACTCAGAAGAGACATGTTTCAAGCATTTGCCACTGCAGATTCTGAGAACAATAATCAAATTAACATGTATTGTTTTGCTTATCTCAATTGCACAGTCGAAAGTAAGCCCTGAACAGAGCAAGATTTACATATTGCACCCTTTCAAGGAATAAACTCTTCTTCCAAAATGATTACTTCTGACTGTCCTACCTTGAAGTTCATACTCTTAGGCGGTCGTAACTATGCTATTCTTTTACAATTTGCTTATAGACTTTCTGACTGTGAAAATATTTCTGGATATTATATTTATATTATGCATCTTCATAAAGCTCGCTATATTTTAGAGGCACACAGAGCTAATACAATTCCTTCCTGGCACGGGGTGCATCACTGCAGAGCTGAACATAAAATAATACCACTTTAGAGAGTTATAGAATGAAATTTAATATTCCTTCCTGAATATGTTTTATTTCTTGCTGAGTTCCGATCTTGAGGTGAGATTGGAAGAGGTCTTAAATAAATATTTTTAAATGTTTTACTGTACTCTGTCGTTCTTTCTTTTGACAATTTTCGGTTTCAATAATGTCCGTTAGTGGACTTTGTGGAGCATAAATACATGAGGAGTATCTGTTTAATTGTTATGCCATGATAACTTTAATCTTCGCTGTATGTTCTCTGCCTCCATTTGCCTCGGAATGAAGGTTTAGCTTGTGTTGTGTCTTAATTGGATTTTCCGTCTTTCTTGCCCGAGTTAAAATGCTTCAGTAAGTGATCATTTATTCTCCCTTCACACAGGATGATCCCAGCTTTACAGAAGAACTCAAAATCTTTATCCAAAGTGAAGTAATGAGGATTTTTGAAGGTAAAAATAGTCTGACATTTAATTTAGTTGATGTGTTCTTGTTCACTCTAACACCCTCCCTGTATGTCATTCTCCAAGTTTTTATTCATGCAGCCTTTTTGAAAATATTTTCCTGCCCTGCAGAGAAAGTGTCTGGCACTGCCACGCAACAGAAGACACCTGCCGGCATCTTAGCTTCACCTTTCCAAGGTCCTCCAGGACCCCCGGGCAAGGATGGGTCCCCAGGTCCCCCAGGAGAGCCTGGGCCACCTGGACCTCAAGGTAGTAGCTTCATACTCTGAGTTTAAAGGCTTGACTTATCCAACCTAATGACCAACTCAAAAAAAAAAAAAAAAAACTATAAATGGCTTGGATTACCTGTTGATGTCTTAATATACTAATACTGACCCATCAGCAACAGAATCCAGCTCTTAGGACATGGAGTGTCCCTCCCAAGGATTTCTGATTTTAAGATAAACTGTTTGTCCAAAAGATGAGGATTATTCCCCATGTGTGCATGTTTTTCCCCTTGAGAATTGGATCTCACATACAGGAATCACATAGCAACCAAGGCACCACGTGGAAAGGTGCCTTGAACCTTTCCACATTTTGCTATCTTACAGTCACCGAAACTTAGTGCATTTCTCTTGTCTTTTTTCTGATAAATCAACACAAAGTAGTGAATAATTATGTGCCAGAAAAAACATGAAAATTAGAGCGAAAGGAAATATTTCACAGTTTCATGTTTTTTTTAAAAAAAATACAAATCTGAAAAGGTTTACATAAGGCTGTATCCTTACCCCACAACTCTAATTTTTGGAAAAATCTAAATCAATTATCTTCACAGTTTTGCTATTTCAAAACAAGTGACCTGTTGTGTTTAACATAATTTTAATATAAATGCAATGGTTTTGTAAACTCCTAGAGAGCAGCGTAATGAAGACTAGGGAACACACCAGAAAGGTCCAAGAGAAAGCTGTAAACAAGTTTAAGATTAGGATTTGAAGAAAAGTCTACTGAGACACAACCATCCAGTCCAGACCTGGAGAGCGACAGCTTGGATGTGTCTCTGCTCCAAAAAGTCTGAATCACTTGGCTGTATTCCCTCATCAGCATGTTATTCAACTCTGCAGATGCCTGGTAGTGAGACATTCTTTTGATTCAGGTGTGCCGGAGAAAGCAACCATGTAAAAGTTTTAGTATAGTAGCTTTCAAGGACTGGACCTAAACTGACAGATCAATAATTAAAGGCAGCCAAGGGCCCCATTGTAACTCAAAAAGAGCTGCACAGTTCCACGGCTCAGAGAGAAGAATCTTTTGACAGGAAAGCTTTAGTCCACAAACCCGGGCTTTATGAAAGTGTTCTAAAAAGAAAGCCATTGCTAAAACAAAACTATAAGAAGTCCAGTTTATAGTTTACCGAAAGTAATTTAGGGTACGTAGCAAAACCAAAAAAGAAAATACTCAAGTCTAAAACAGTTTGCTATGAGGATGTTTCCTGTTCAGCACAGATGAAGAATCTGGTTATAGTTGAATGGAAGACAGCTGGAGTTAAATACAAGACAATCCTAGAACAAAAACCTGTTAGAGGTTACAAAAGAAACTTGAGACCAGAGCGAAGGTTTATCTTCCAGCAAAATCAAAGCATATTCAGGTGTTAACATTTTTTAAAGACCCCACCTAAGTCCATCCAGGAGTCTGTGGCAAGACTTCAAAATTGTTTTTCAGACATCCTCTTCATCCAGTCTGATTTAATTAATTTGAGCAATTTTGTGGGGAAGAATGAAAAATAATGCCATCTTCTAGTTTTCTATTAACAAATATTTATTGTAAGTGGCAAATAAAAATGCATCCTACATTTTCAAATTTTCACTTCTAAACATTTGGAAAACCCAATATAATTCAAAAAAAAGTAAACAGAAGCTTGTCTTTGTAGCATGACAGTGTGAAAACATTTAGAAAAATGTTTATTTTGTGTATATCTGAACCAGAGCTTTAAAAATGAATGAATAAATAAACTGAAACTTTGAGCAGGAAACTGTACTCTGCACTTTTTCCAAGACTGCGCTTGAAAGACAGAGGAGTTACCGTTGTAAAAACGCACTGTTTTCCATCTCATGTAGGCTGCTCACTTATGCATGTTTTTGTTGTCAGAAGAGCTGATCTGAACTGCTGTAGATTGCTTGGAATGGGGTCAGGCTGACAGATCTACTCTGTATGGATTCATGAGTATTTTTCTCTTGCATAGACCCATATATCAATGCAGACTGAGGGGCTGGGAGCAGAGGAAAGGCCAGGAGTGTGGTGCACTGCAGCTCTCTGGGAAATATGAAGACAAACGAAGAATTGGCTGTGAATAAGAGAAAATGTTATCAGTGTGGACAGAAAAGAGCTCCATTATTGATACCTCACTCAAGGAGAGAAAGCTTCTGAAATACAAAAGAAGCGTAGTCGAGTTGGAGGGTGGACATTCATTATAGGACTAATCCTGACTCTCTGACTCCTCACACAACACTAATGGTTTGCTGGTCAGGCTTTGTACCTCCAACATGCTTAGATTTATTTTGGTGTCCTCAGCAGAACTTTGGTAAAGCTTTGAAAGAGAAGGAGTACTTCATGTGTTGGTGCACATTAAATCACTGCTGCATTGGCCTTTCTCTTTAAACTTTGTATCTACCTCACATTGTTCAAGACCATACATATATTTTAAGTCAAAGCTACATCTTATAATGCTCGTTTCATTCATGAATAAAGTACAGCTGAAACCAGATGTTTACAAACACATAAAAAAATAGGCACATTTTTAAAATAATTTTTCCATTTACAGATAGTGAAAACGTGATGTTTGAGATTAGAATAAATCATTACAGTACTAAAAAAAAAAGCATTTTTAAATCAGAAATGTGGGCTTAGTGAAAGGGTGTGTAAAACTTGCTTAAAGGTTGCTGTTTTCAAAAGGTACTTTTAATCTGCAAAAGGACCTTATAAAATATTGATTGAATATAACTACATTCAAAGCACAACAGTTCAGAAGCATAAGATCAGCACAGAGTAATGCCGTACTTCCATACTTCACAGCTACAATAATTTCCTCAGGCTTGAACCGATGGTCATTACGGAGAAACACTTCAAATTTAATTTTGTCATAACACAGGGCAGGTCTTTGAAAAAGAAGGTCTTTCTCCCTGTCTGTAGCCTGCATTTTTATGTTGTTTTCAAATTAATGTCTTTGCTAAATGGCCTTTCAGCCCATGCTGATACAGGATTTGTTTCTTTGTTGATTACCTGCTTCAGCTAGCACCTTAACAAGTTATTTTGCTTTTGTTGACATGCACATGTCAATCCAAAACACAGTTATATGTGGGACACAAAACCCATATCCTTCCTGAACATTATGATGGCTTGGAAGTCCCACTGTGTTTAAACTTGCATAATTGTTTGATAATTATTCAGATAATTCAGGTCCACAACTACTTTTCTGATATCCCAATGATTTCCCAATGATGCCACACAAGAAGCAGCGTGGTTGAGGCGAAGAAAGTGATAGTAATAAGAAAAAATAATAATTTTGTCAGTCCCAATTGAACTAAAACAGGAAACATTTGGGCTGATTTATGTCAATGAGGAAAAGGCAATGTGTGTGTTTTTTAGAAAGTGCATGTAAATATCTGGTTTCCACTGTAGTTAATGTAAGCAACTACTCAACTCTAAATATTTGCCACAGGCATTACATGTCTTGGATTTTGTTTGCTTGTTTGTGTTTTTTTATGCTTTTAAAGTGTGTTTTATAGGCCATTTAAAGTGCAGCTTTGCAATAAATATTTATTGAAAATAAAGAGAAAAGTTATTTCCCTTGATGCATCAAGAATTCAACAACTTCTTTTTTTTTTTCTTTGTTGACTTGTGACTCCACTCAGCTGGTGAGGGAGTTTGGGGTAATATTTCCTCATTATTTCTCGTCATCCTCCACTGGAGACCATGCTCCTCTGGAATATCCAATTTGACTTCTTCCCTATTGTGGCAAAATGAATTGTTTATGGAGAAAAATAACCCTGTTGAAATCATTGTCTTTCTTTTATTTGTTTCTTGTTTGTGGCTTGATTGCACAGGCGAGGAGGTCTCCAGCTGTTAGATCATGTGCCCTTGAGGACACATGCCAAAAAGCAGTTATTCTTTTATTGTACTCTGTTTTTTTAAGCTGGTGATTTTCTATAATTTTATTAATTTTTAATTTTTGCTTTTTTTTTTTTTTTACTTTTTAGTACCACAAGAAAAATATGTAGAGTCATTGTATAATTAACTCTTTATTTAGTTTCCTTTGTTGTTGCTTTTATTTTAATTTTGTAATTTACTCCTTGTATGCTTATTTATACCTACTAAAAAAAAGTTGGTTTTTTTGTTTTTTTATTGTTTTTTTGCAGATTTAGTCAGTGCATTCTGTTTTGGAGTTTATTTGATTTTTCTTGTGCAGGATGGATGAAAATCTCAGTGTTTTTGATAGAGAAACTTCTTATGGATAGGTGTGTGTTATTATACACTTGTAGCGCATGCTGTTAGCCTGAATTCATGGTTGTTGCTGTCAATTCTGTTTTTGATTGGGTACATGTAGGTGTACAGTTGCAGTCTTATCAATCAACAATGAAACGGTATTATATGATAATATCTCTATTTTTTGTACTTTGTCCATTAGTGATCCTGGAAACAATTTGTTTTCAACCAAGCCCAGTGTGACATTTTTGATTTCAATCCATCGTGGCACCCAAGCTTATTGCTTTGTGTGCTATTCAGTACATTTTTTTCATTTTGCTTAAGGTACAGTCCACTTTTCTCCATGCAACGTCTCCTCCCTGAATGAATGCCCCCGGCTCCGTGAGTGTTAAAAGAACTCTCATTATTGCAGGGATGTGTGGATAGCCCCACTTTCTTTGAGATTCCGTTTTGGAGCATTCATGAGCCTTTTCTTCTGAGATTTTCTCTGACATGTAAGCGTTGAAGCGTTTCCCCTTTGGGCCAGGCAGCGAGATGCTTGATACTCCTGTCAATGTATCTGACGCACTCCATGCAACTGCTGGTCGTGAGACTCCATTACTTTAAGTGCCTCATGGGGAAATATTGTTGTGGCCCCTTGCCTTTTTACTTGGTATGCTGCTGTTCTTAGCTGTGAAGACTTACCCACTTTGCATGCAGAGAAAAGCTTTTAAAGGATGATTGTGTGTTTTTTGCTATAAACACCAACATTGCCTGGTCTGCCTTTAATGTTTGTTTTTGTTTGTTTGTTTGTTTGTTTGGGGGTTTTTTTCAGCTTTTTCTTAACACGCTTGTGGAAATGCACTGGTCTGAAATTTGGTCAATTTTCAAATTATTATTTATGTTTAAGAATATCTAACAGTGTTCAAAATATTTTTCTCTAGCTTTCTTGGAGTGTATTTTTATGTATATTCAAAGCATAGACAACATCTGTTTGAGTCAGAAAGGAGCTGCTGTAACACATGGTTTTATTATTAGAGTGCTATGAAAAAGTACATTTCCCCTTAGAGATTTTTTTTAGTTTTGCATTCTGTTTCAGGTAATTGCATGAGATGATCAAACAAATTTTAATACCAGATAAAAACCACCTGAGTAAAAACAAAAAGTCACTTTTCAAAGGATGATTTAATTTATTAAAGGCAGAGAGCTTGTCAAGTCAAGCCTGCCTGCACTATCAATGGCAGCAAGAACTGTCAAAAAGCTTTTTTATTAAAGCTGCTGTAGGTAACTTTTATAAAAATACTTTTTTTTTTTTTTTGCATATTTGTTAAAACTGTCACTATGTTGTGACAGCATAATATGAGACAAATAACCTATGAAAAAAAATTAAGCTTCTCTGTATTATTCCCTCTGTCATCTGCATGAGTACACTGCTTCTGGTCACCAACCAATCAGTGCCAGAAGGAGGGTCTTAGCACTGTCTATCAGGCTCATGTATGCACTGCTCACTGTCTCCTCATTGATCTCTGATACGCTACATATTCTTCCCCACAGTCGTACCTGTTGTAAATGCACACGGGCTACTAAGCATGGCTACCATGATGCTAATAAACTGTTTTCCTATACTGGACTTTCTAAGCCATTAGCACAGCTGCAGCAAATACGCAAACTTGACTGACAGCACCAAGACCTTCTTTCTAGTTCTGAAGAAGGAGCAGTATGTGTATTGCTGCAGATGGCAATTGGAGCACTGCGGAGAAGTGGAAGAGTTAGATTTTTTTCTACCCCATATTTTCCTGTCTCATGTTATGCTGTCACAACACATTGACAGTTTTAACAGATATGTAAAAAAAAAAAAAAAAAAACATATTTTAGCAAAAGTTACATATTGCATTCACTAATTGTAAAAAGATTGGATTTTTGAGCCATGCATATAACTATCAAAATGACCACATTCAACAGGCAAAAGATAGATCAAGCTGAAAATTATCTGAATCCAGCCGCCATCCAGGTTCCCTGTGCATTTCTACATATTTAACACGTATTTGTGAAGAATTAATTTCTTTAACAAATAATATTTTCAGTGTCCTCTACAGTTATTACCACTCTTTTTTAAAGATATAAAAATATCTTTAAGAAATGGATAGCTACAGATATTCTTTCAATATCATAGTCATCTTTTATTGAAGGAGCATCATTAAATTAGAAAATATTACAATTTCCTTGTTTTTCCTCCCTCTCCATCCTGCTCACTGTACTTGGTGGCAAGATAAACTTGGAGTGCATAATTTCATTTTTGTCATTGCTTTGACTCTGGCCAACTACATTTATTTTACATAAATGGTTAGGGTTGCCTAAAACTGTGCGAAACCTTAAAAAAAGGGGGTTTCTGTTTTGTTTTTCCATCAACATGGAATGTTTTGCTTCTGAATAAATTATTGTGTAAATATTGGATTTTTCTGATGTCTTTAGTGTGACATCAAAATAGATTATGCTAATATATTAAAAGATGTTGTAATTTCATTGCTTCTTAAACATTTACTGTTTCCAATAAAAGTGGACAGTTCTGTAGAGTCATGAAAAATAGATAAACACAATGTAGATGATCAACAGGGATTTTCTAATTTTAACAGTTTTTGTGTGTGTATTTTTGGTTTGCTTGTTTTTTATTCGCCCACCTGTCTCCAAAATCAGAGCACCTGCAGTGACCCACATATTTGATGGCTGGTTGAAATAATCCTCTTTACTCTCCTCTGAAGTCTTGAAAGACATGTTCTTGTGATCCTGTCATTGTCCATGACGCTCTTCAAGGAACTAACCTGCTGATGAATTGTTTGAGGATTTCTGTTTTGACAATATGTCAGCACATCTTTTATTATTTAAAGTGTAACACTGAAAAAAGGGGTACTCAGCTGTCAGCAACTACAGACTAAAGCTGTGTCCCTCAGACAAACACAGGACTCAACAAATGTCTGACATTTTTGTCCTGCTAGCAGTATTTAAGATGATACAATGTCATGGTTCCTTGCCCGATAAAAAGGTTGCACAATGTGTTGCCATGTTGACACTTTAACACGCTGTGGCATTTGATCTAATTTTTCTAACTGTACTGAGTATTTTATATAAATGATAGTTTTTTAGTACTTATTCGGGTTATTGTATATGTGTGTGTCCTCAGGATACCGGGGTCAGAAAGGAGAACGAGGACAGTTTGGTCTGGGGTTACCAGGAGATCCAGGACCCACTGGGCCACCAGGTGAGAAAGAAACATAGAAGGCCTTTTGATTTGAATGCTGATTGTATTGAAAAACCTGTCCTCTTCCCCTTCCCTTGCCCACCACTAACACCCCACTTATTGTGTAAAACTTTCGCAACTGTTGGCAACTCTCAACAGTTTTTGAGAGTTACAACTGTAACTGTGATAAATAAGGACATGGACCTATAGCGAAGTTGTGCCCACTCACATTGAGCTGGACGATAAGTATGGCAAAAACACTCTTCGATTTTTAAGGTATAATGGCCATAAGGGTCATATATATAAATGATGCTTTGGGCACCGAGGACCTCATTGTTACCTCTCTGAAATACCACTATATTTTAAATAAATAGTTCTTCCCATTTGCCAGAAAACTATAATGTATTGTTTCTCAGAAGGATAATGAACCCAGTTATAAATGGCCACAAGATCTATCTTCCTTAATGAAGTGAAATGTTACGGAAGAAGATTAAGCCTTGTACTATTGGCAAACAAGCCAATTTAAAGTAATAAGACCAGTGCCAGTGCCAGTGATTGTGGAAAGAAAAAGCAATCTGATCATTTTACCTCACTACAGAAATTTGCTGAAATTAAAGGTTTAAACATAGTGACATCATGGTACTGCAGTTAGATTTTTTTTAATCTACATGTGTTTATATATATATA